>VCJN01002701.1:0-72014 GCA_006384855.1 Tetraselmis striata
AGTGGGGAACACGAAGTGTTACCACATCTCAAGCTATCGGCCACCCTCCTATGTTTCCTAGCCCCTCCTCTGTCCAGCGGGCTATAGCTAAGACAGCAGCGCCCCCCTGCTGTCCCTACCTACTAATAAGTCAGGCCCATCCCATCCAGACTCAGCATGCACGCTAAGGCATCTAGCCAGGGCGCCTCTACTACTACCTGCTGCTACTGAGGTGTGAAGGGGGAGAGGGGGTCCTAATCGGAATAGCTGCATGGTGCTCAGTAATTTATGTACCGCTGAGCCGGTTAGCTTGGTGGGGTGGGGGCTACAATGTCCTCCATCTAATAATTTTGGCCATAGTATAGTCGCTAATGCATTTAATGTCATGATGACTTAATCGTCCGGTCCATGTACCAAGCCCGCGGTTTGGGCGATACAATGTCTATTACTTGCGGGGGAAAAGTGCGGGTAAAATCGAAAGATATGCTTTTCGGGGCGTATCGGCTATAACTTCCGTATATCTGGCGGTGACGGTCGCGGGCGTGCGTCCGGCTTGGGGTTGGGCGCCTTACCGGCGGAGAATATCCGCAGACGGCCCACCAGCGGCAAGGGCATCGTCCGGCGCGGGGGGCGACGGAGGCGGTAGGTCTCCGGCCGCGAGTTGGGCCAGGCGGGACGCCCTGGGCTGGTGTGTTGGTTGTGGGGTATGCTCGAGGGGGGCGGTGGCCTCCGAGGTCTCACCTGTCTCGGTGGGGGCGTGGGCTGCGGCCGGTGGAGCCGGCTCGGGGTGCGGGGCTGATCGACGCTTGTCGCCGGCTGGTCGACTTCCGGTGGCGGGTCGTCGACGTCCATGCTCCGTGTCTTGAGGGGCTGCCGCGGCGGGGGGTGGGGCCGCTTGTAGCTGGCCAGTTGGTGGTGGCAAGAGCTCCCGGCGGGGGAGCCGGCCGTGGTGCATCGCCGTCTGGTCGGGCTGTAGTCGGCGCCGGTTGGCGAATAGTCCGCCATCCTTTCCGCCTATGTAGGTGCATTATTGGTACTTGCTGCGACGAGTTTCGTGTCGGACCCCGTGTTAGTGGGGAGTCTATCCTAGCTCTGCTCACTCCTGCCGGATCGCCTACCCCTATCGGCGGCAGCTGGAATAGGGGCGCGCCGAGTCACCACCCAAACGTCCGTGAGTTGATGCGTGTACGCCGAGCTTGGGGCTGAAGGTACGGATCGGGGTCAAAAGCACACGGTTGCGGCGCCTGTCGACACCCGTCTCACGGTTGCGGGTCACACATCGTTGAATAGCAATGGCAACTTGGGTGGCACCGTCGGCACCGGGGGAGATCGATTGGGGGCTGGCGGGACTGGCGGTTCAAAACGCGGAGGAGGCGACGGGCAGTAGGTGGGGTCGGGTGCCTGCGAAAATGTTTGCGGCAATGATTGTTCGGATTTTGGGGGGTTGGCTCTATCTGCTGCCTCGCGGCGCATCTAGAGTGGCGCCGACCGCGGCCTCGTGTTGCTCCTCGGGTCGTCTACCGTTGATGTCCATGTGGCTGTAGTGATGGTCTCTTGTGGAGCCTGCTCTTTACGCCTTTCTGGGCGCTGGCCGGCCAGTTGGCATGGTGATGGATCGTCCGGTCGGCGGTGGGGTCCACCATTTCACAGGAGGAGTACACTATCAACACCAGTAGCCGCGCCGGCTCGCCCGGATTTAGTACATACACAGTACTTCTCCCGGTGTTAAGGGCCGGCTAGAAAGTGAGAAACTGTCAGCCACGACTTTAGTCCGCTCGGGAGCCGCGCAATCTGACTCCCTAGTGGGCCACCTCCGACCCACACCGAGGTTAAGGCGGCTACCTCCCTAGCTAGGCTAGCGACTAGCGTGAGAAGCCGGAGCCCCTGCTTGAAGCATCCCCAATCAACATTAAGCAAGGGGGGGGGGGGGGGGTGGTTTGACATATGTGTTGGTACACTACTGCATATGTACAATGTAGCTAGGGTAGCTCATATCCTCATTGATGGTCTGCAATAGCTCTGCGCGCGCACTCAAGGTACCGCAATAACGCTTGCCAAAATGCGTGCGGCGCCTAGGCGGGCCTGGTCACTTCTCAATAACCATCCACTCTCCGTGTTTCACGCTCCCTCCCACAGTCCCCGGCTCGCGCCGGGACCCGCCCATGGCGGGTTAGTAGGGACGTCGCGCACAACACGCACAGTCCCCGACGTCCACGTGTTAGGGCGCGCCCGACTTTTAAAAGTGGAACGCTTTTAAAAGTGGAACGCTTTTCGTGAAACGCTTGCAGTGTCTCTACGACGGCCGTTCAGACAGCTATCCAATTCCGGAAAGCCCTTGTAGGCGACGCTCCGTTTTAGTCAACAAGCAAATATTGCCGGAGCATCCTGCAAGACTAATCATGCGAAACTTTGTTGCCAGCCAGCCCGATGAGTTCCACCATCACCTGTCGCGCACGCGGCGGGGGTTGTTGCAGCGAGTCTCTGCTTGAGTGCATGGTACCTTGGGCGGCGTTCTCTCTATCTGCCAGAGTGCATACGGCCAAATCAAATGCGTTTGCCTGTGCTCATTCCGCACCCTCTTCTGGTGTTGCTTCCACCTCGCAACTGCTGTAGTGGACGTTTTCTGTTGCCTATTCGGGTGGTTTCCTGATCGCCTTTTGCAGCTAGCTCATGTATCTCTCATAAATCCTGCAAGACTAATTGCACTCGACAAGCGGGCATTCGCATCATCGTCCTGCTCGACTAACATACAGTCCCCTCATAGAAAGTCTTGACATGTACGTATCTGTCCATATCGCCACGTCGGCACCGGCGCCGCCGACCGCCGAGTGGTACAGTGGCGCATTTTTATGATATAAATAACTTAGAATATTCATTAATGGCTTGAGATGTGATAGGTGGCAGAGGGGGGGCCTGCCTATTACGCTCATGATTCCGGCGGTCTGCGCAGGTTCGAACCCTGCGCGACCCCTCGGTGGAAATATAACCGAGGAGGGTTAGGGGGGCCCGATGCAAAAAACATTAGGTTCTCCTACAAATCCTAGTACAGTGGCTTACTGCGCGACCCGGATCCCGATAGAAACTAAGGCGATGTACTCGCCCCGCGCGGGCGGATAGATTCTCCCCGCTGAGGGGCCCGCTATGCGCAGCCCAACAACATAATATGGGAGCGTATTGACGGCCAGCCGTACCACATACATACCCTGGACGATTCCCTAGCAGGTGACCATATGGACCCACCCGCTGACTCGGGGTCTGCACCTCTGCGCAGTATGGGCTGAAGCCCGGCTCTACCAAGGGCGCGTTGAATGCGGACAACAGCTTTAGGTGGGCTAGCTTTTGAGCAAGCCTTTATTTATCGCAGTATTGGCCGTTTTGCGTGCTCACTTGCTTGCATGCCGACGGTGGGGAGAGCGCGCCTTTGTGAATGTGCTCTACGATGGTACAGCTAACTTTTGGCGTGCATCCGTACAGAAAGAACGCATATACGTGCGATATAAAAAATCGCGCCCTTGTGACATTGGGTTGTTATCAAATTCATTACAAACCCTGAACAATGACACGCACACGTATGTCATTTTATTACAACGAGAGCCCAACAAACGCCGCTTAGGGCTTCCCCCACGCATGCTGTCGTGTTCACGTATGACACATGGAAGGGCGCGGCCGGAAACGAAGGTGAGGGCTCATAATGGGCCAATGTACAATTGATGCTTGACAAGGGGGGCAAGACTTTTGTGGGCAGCTGTACACTCGTAGGTCGGCGCTTTACATTCCGGTACTACATTCGGTCGACATACAGTGACTATACCGATATAATGAATACCGATATAGTGAACATACCGATATAGTGAACGGCGGGGGGGGGGACGGATTCTTAACACCGGGAAAAATCCCTATGTATACCCCTATAATAAACTTACCAATATAATAAACTTGCCGCTATAGTGAACGGGGGGGGGGGGACACAATGCCCCAAACTATACCGATAAAGTAAACTTCTCTACATAACGGCAGTGTTGCCGACGCCGAACCCGGCCGTTGGCGTGTTCCGATAGCCGGTACCGTTCCAGTACGGGCGCAGAGGCCTCTACAGCCACTCGGCGGCGGCGGCGGCGGCGGCACACTGCGGCACATTGCGCCCACCGCCACTCAACTGCCCCACCGCGTCTGTCGCCATCGCGCCATGGCGACGCCCACCGAGCAGCGCTGTTCCTATCTAGACAACTGCAGGATAAGGCCTGGAGGGCCTCAACCCAGCCTAGAGCGCTGTGGCACTGGCGCGTAGTCACTCCTGCCCTCTCCGGCACCTTAGAAAGCCATGTAAAGTAATCAAGAACTCTTGAAACACAAATCCAGAGTCACATGTTGCCTTGCATGGGCACAGACTGCTACAGTGAACGGGGTCACCGTTACAATAAACAATAGTACCGATTTAGTAAACCGTTTACTATAGCGGTCGGGTGGGCCTGCTTATAATGAACACCGATATAGTGAACATACCGATATAGTGAACGGGGGGGGGGGGGGGGACGCAATGTTTATTATATCGGTATAGTCACTGTACGCGATGAAGAAGTCAAGATGATGGGAGGATAATCGTGCGTTAGAGTCTAATATCGTCCCGTTACTGTGTTAAACTACGAAAATGCTGGCCTGGCGGGTGCGATGTTACGAGCATATCTTTGTTCTTGGGAACACATACTGTACACATTAAGTGCCGAGTTGATGATCTGGCACCTTCGATATCCACCTGTAAGGGACGAGATCCGCGGCGATGTGGCGATGTCGACACGATCGTCGAAACAACCCGTAAGTAAAATTCAAATCGTCGGACAAATTATGCTCTTTAGGTTTTAATCCGGGTGTAGGTAAGCCCTGACCCTTCTAGTCGCTACTGCTGGCTGATTCCTTCATGATTATTTATTCACTGAGATGATAAGATCTGCGCTGCCACCTGGCGCGGCTGCCGCGCGGGGCTCCGGCGCCGAAAGATAGGTGCCGGAAGAGGATTGGATGTTCGTCTCTCCGAACTCACTTCTGTGCTCCCCACCGATCACCTGCAGAATTGTCCCTTTGATACGCGACCCTCTCACCTGAAATCATGGCTCCTCTAGCCCTCAATGTGAAGACCTCCGTCGCTCTGCGCGGATCGGCCGGATTGTCGGCGCCGCGCCAGCAGCAGGCCAGGCCGCAGCGGGCGCTCTCCGCGACGGTGCGCGCGGTGGCCTCCGACGACGTGGTCGTCACCGCCCCGAAGCAGGCACGTCGTTGCCACCCCCTCTCGTGCTCCCTTGCAATCCTGCAGCATTGGGACTCGAGACGAGTGGGTCCCAAGCTCTCTCCATCATCCCTCCTGTCGTGCGGCATCACACCGATAGGCGATGTTGTGTCCGCAAGGCGCGTCGATTCTTGGTGGATAACTGGCAGTTGGCGGTCGATCTATCTGGCCGCCACGGCCCCTTCGCAGCCTGTACTCTGCATCCTATTAGTAATGAAAAGAGATAGCACACCTGTTGGTGGAAGCATGCACTTGGGCGAACGCGGCAGCCGCTGGCAGACCGACTAATTGCCTGTCTATCTGTCCAACCTGTGCAGGCTGGCGTGCCCGCGGGCACCCCCGTTGTCCCTCCTCAGGTAGGCCCTCCCTAGCCTGTCGCCTGTGCTCCGCCCCTCCTCTCTGCATGTACCTCCACGCGTACCAGAGTCGGCTTCTCGCCCAGCAATGCGCCGCCTGGATGCTTACCGGCGTCTTACAGTGGCTGTGCCCCGCCTAATCACCTTCTGCAGGACATTCTGTCCCGCCCTCGCCGCAACCGCCGCAGCCCAGCCATCCGCCAGGCCATCCAGGAATGTGTCGTGCGCCCCTCCAACTTCATCCTGCCGGTGTTTGTCCACGATGGTGACAAGAACATCCCTATTGACTCCATGCCCAACGTGAACCGCCTGGGCTGGAACTCCGGCCTGCTTGACCACGTTGCCGAGGCGCGGTCCTACGGTGTCAACTCTGTGGTGATCTTCCCCAAGGTGCACCCCCTCAAAACCCCCTCCCACTGGCAGATGATCAACACCTAACTGCAATTTGTAGATTAAATATGCATTACTTCTAGTTGCTGTGGTTCATTGTGCCTGATTTCCTCTGCCTTGCAGACCCCCGACGAGCTGAAGACCCGCACTGGCGAGGAGGCATTCAACCCCAACGGCCTTGCGCAGCGCACCATCAGCCTGCTGAAGGACAAGTTCCCCGACATCGAGGTGCGCAGCCACTCGATGACCACCTCATGCTGCCCCTACCACCCCTTGCGGCGTCTTGTTAGGGTCACCAACAGCTCTCCACCTGCTGCAGGTGTACACCGATGTGGCGCTGGACCCCTACAACACGGACGGCCACGACGGTATAGTCCGCGATGACGGCGTGATTCTCAACGACGAGACTGTGGAGTTCCTGTGCAGGCAGGCGGTCTCCCAGGTGCAAGCCGGCCCAAGTCCCAGTCCCTGCTAAGCCCAGTAAAAGCCTGCCTCCTGCAGCAGCAACGTCTGCAGTTGGCCGCATCGCTGAGGGGTCCCCCGGTGCGGCCTCACAGGCTCGTGCGGGAGCCGACGTCGTGTCACCCTCAGACATGATGGACGGCCGCGTGGCCGCCATCCGCCGTGCGCTGGATGTTGAGGGCTTCAGCCACGTCTCTATCATGAGCTACACCGCCAAGTACGCCTCTGCATACTACGGACCTTTCCGCGATGCTCTGGCCTCCGCCCCGGCTGAAGGTGAGCCTATCCCCCCCCCCCCCCCCCCCTTCTCTTGAGCGCAAGCCTGTGTGCTGAGCTTATGCCAGTCTTGGGAGAACTGCGCGCTCACCGAGGGCGGGGAGCCCAAGCTCTGTGGTGTGCGAGCGCTGTCACGGCGTCACATGCCACTCCATCTTGAAGCACGGCATGGCATGGTCATCATATGCTGGGATTGGCTGGAAACTTATGCAATCTGGGATTGGCTTTGTGTGTAGCCACTGGCGGCCGGATCATCCCCCCCAACAAGGCCACGTACCAGCAGGACCCCGCCAACTACCGCGAGGCGCTGCGGGAGGCGCGCCTGGACGAGGCCGAGGGCGCGGACATCATGATGGTCAAGCCTGGCATGCCCTACCTTGATATCATCCGCCTGGTGACACCCCCCCCCCCCCCCCCTCCTGCCGCCGCTCTCTTGCATGCCCGCGTTGCAGCCTGCCAGTATCTCTGTGTCCATTCCGCCTATCATGCCTGTTCTTGCATGCATCAGAGCTTAAAAACTGGTAAATTGGTACTGAAATCGGAGGCGCCACTCCGGAGAGACCTGCGCTGACTGTTGCGCAAATGTTGCCATGCAGCTGCGCGACAACACCACCCTGCCCGTGGCGGCATACCACGTGAGCGGCGAGTACGCCATGATCAAGGCTGCCGCAGAGCGTGGCTGGCTGAACGAGCGGGACGCCATCCTGGAGACGATGACGTGCTTCCGCCGCGCGGGCGCCGACATCATCCTCACTTACAGCGCCATTGACGCCGCCAGGTGGCTCGCCGGCGAGAAGTGAGGTTGTGCGGGCACATGCCTAACCTTTGCAAGATATGCACATAGACATGATATTCTTCCTCCCTAGCTGGTAAAGCGTGTAAGCGCGCGCCATCCACCACGCCAAGCAAGCAGCTGCAGCCACCCGCCTCGGCCGAGCAGTTCCACCCCCAAAGCTCATGTCGTGAAATTGGCACAGCAGCATCCGGGCAGTGGCTCCTCGCGGTTGCGGCTGGAGCAGGCTGAGGAGGGAGAAGAACACAGTCCATACAAGGACAGGCTTGGGGAATATAATGCTGTGGAGTAGGATACCGTACTCCACAGTACTCATGTGAATTAAGCATTCCAGTTCAGTCATGTACTCATGATGCATGCTGCGCGCCGGCACTAGTACACACACACGGTGCCTCTGTAGCAAACTCGTGGCCTCTGCGGCAAGTTAACCTTTCTGTCCTCAGCTTGAAGTTGCAGGGGTTTTGAGTAATTCTCGTGACGCCACTCTCGGACAGGCAATGGGGCAACTGGAAGCCTTCAGCCACATGCCCAGTCCCGCCGTCATGCCCGGAGAGGGATGACGGGGACTGTCAGACTCAGCGGGCGCTCCATGCTGCTTCGGAGACAGTCTTGAACTTGCATTTCAACATGCACAGCTGCTTTTGGTTCATATTTTATTTCGTGTGTTGTTTACGGGGGGGGCGCACCAAATGCGACCCTTTCTGGGCTGTCTCCGACCAGCCAGCCCACACACTCAGGGGGCCCGCATGCAGGTTCAGTCAGATGGACCCATCCCTTTGGGGAGCAAGCCAATGCATGTGACTATGGTGTCAGTGCTTCCTTGCCCATCCCTCTCCTCAAGATCGGGAAAGTTGGGGATTGAATTACAAAACAGTTGTCATCAGGAAGGCAATGCTGACGACATGTGGTGCCCCTCTGTGCATGCCAGATTGCCAGAAGTCCATACAACTCGGCTGAGAGGAACGAATATCGTTTTTTTTCTCTTTTTGGTTTTGGTTGAGGCAGCAACCCACATGGCTGGGGCGCAGACATGGCGGCGGCAGCGGTGTCAGGCAGGGCCTGGTGCGCGTGGGAACGCGCAGTTTCAGAGCCCGCCATCATGTTCGCTGTGCCACGCGCCTTGCCTGTCGGCCCGCCAGATCGCAGCCTCGGGGGTGGCCGGGGCTACGGCGGACATCGCCTAGTCGTAGGTGATCTCCGCCGCAGCGGCCGCCGGCTTGCTGAGAGCTTCGGTGATCTCCTGACCAAACGGCATCCTGCCAGTCTCCAGCTTGGAGAAGATCTGCAACGCATTCGCAACATGCCCCCATCAGCACAAGCTCTCAAACAAGGTGCCATCACGAAAAAAAACAGTGTCATGGACCAAAGTAGCATGCGTAGTCAAGCGGGCACGAGGCGAGGCGCGGGGCCACACCAGGCTGCCGTCGTAGTAGACCTCAAACGCGCCCGTGGACATCAGGCCGTTATTGACCGCGTTGCCCAGCAGCCAGATGCCCATGCAGTAGCCAAACTTGTTCTGCGCCACCGACTGCTGGTACAGCTCCGGCGGCTCCATCCCGATCAGCGGGAAAATCTTGTCGCCGGCGAACTGCGGGCCCGGGCCGGCGCCACATGCTCAGAAAGCCTTGTTGAGACCCAACCGTGCGCCGCAGCGGATGTTATCAAGGCGCATGCAGTGCATGAGGGCGCCAAGGGAGAGGGGGAGGCCGAGGGGGGAGGGGGGGGGGGGCTCACTGTGAGTGCCAGCAACCCCATCTGCGCGAATCCAGCGAATTTAGCGAGTGCCATCTGCATGCAAGGACATTGGGATGAGGCTCCTTAGCATCGTGACTGCGTCCTCAGGCGCTGCTGGGCGAAGTTTGCGGGTCAGATGAGAGCCAAAGCCAGGGGCGAGCGCACCTTTGCGGGTGCGACCGGGAAGCTGGAGGGGATGACCTCCGTCCCGGGAAACTCATCTTGGATCAGCTTCTGCACCTGCATGAAAGCACCCCTGCGAGAGTGCCCCACCACGGACGACGTGAGCCTCTCGTCAGCTTTTCGACTTGTCTCATCAGTTATCTTTACCAGTTGGTGGCGCTTTTCTGGGGGTGGGGTGGGGTGGGGGTGCGGGATAGGCAGCGCAGCGGTGCATGAGGGGGCAGGAGGGAGATACAATTGGGGGGAAAGCGCGGGGAAGGGGGGGGGGGGGGGGGGGGGGGGGCACTTGTAGGATCAGCTGCTGCAGAAGGAGATGTGCACCTTGCCGCCGATGCTGGTGCGGTCGACTTCCTCAGCCTGCACCAACGCGCGGAGAGCGCATAAGCGGCTGTCGGCACCCACCCGTGCGCTGAAAAGTTAAAGTCGGGGAGGTTTTCACAGGACAGGGAGGTCCGGGTGGGGGGCAGGGGATGAGCTGGGGGCGGCAAGAAGGGCCCGTGGCGCGGGGGGGGGGGGGGGGGGGGGGGGATGTCGCACCGGCGCAGTCGTGGAGCCCTCGGAAGAAAACACGCTGATAATATCGCTGCCAAATAACACAGCGACTGCTGCAAGGGCGAGCCCTGCGCGTGGGCTGATCATGATAGCGCAGGAGCCCGTTCGAGGGTGAGTCGGTGGTACACAAGCCAAAGTGAACGGAAAAACCTGGAGACGAGGGCTGGATCTGCTGCCTGCGCGTGTCGCCAGAAGGAGCCGTCGCGGCAGGCCAGTACTAGGTACCGGTAGGGCCCCCACTGTTTTGCGGATGCCCGGATGCGGGCCGCTTTTAGGCGGCTTGCCGTGTTGATTTTCTAATTCTGGGGAACTGCCCTTTTTGTAATTCACACCGGTAGGGCCCCCACTGTTTTGCGGCCGTCTCCAATGGTTGCGCGCACCGCGCGCAATGTCCTTATGATAGAAGTGTAAAGCCCATTTTTGGGGGATATTAAAAAAAGGCTTTTGGCAAATTGGGGTACTTTTGGGGTGGCAATTTGCAAAATTGGGGTACTTTTCCATAAATGCATTTATGACCGGGATTCTGGGCAAATTGACCATGCAGATTTAACTGCCTCTTAAACTGAGAGCGACTGTGAATTTTCATTACATTGCACAGTCCGATTTTGCGGCGCCAGAGCCCGAGCGCAGCGCCATTTCACCCGCTTGCTGCCCTTCACCGCTCGTCGCACATGTTTCATTTGCTTGCCAACGGATTGTTGATATTCCATCAGGGCTGCATCCGCGTCTTGTGGGCTATCAAAGGTAGTGTATGTGTGAAAGATCTTGGGCATGTTCTCATGGTCGTCGTCGCCCTCCGCACTTTGACCGTGTGCGACATGGGCTTGGTGCCGCTGTTGGCGATCGTCCCGGCGTGGGCTTCCTGGCGCTGCGTGTACTCGCTGCGTTTGAGTGGGGTTGAACCCCTCGTCGTCGAAGTCCCACATGCTCGACACCCCCTCGCTACTTGCTAGAATATGCCCCTGCTAGATAGCAGGTTTGACTGGCGAACGAGAAATGTGCCACGCGGTCACGACACGCAGACGTGCGGAAAGGCTAAACCGCGCTGAGACCAAGCAGCCACACACGCCGGCGCGATGGCGCCGGCTGCGGACTACGGCCAGAGACAGCATCGCTTGAGGAGTAGACCCGTAGTAGTAGTCACGTAGTGTGATGTAAGATATGAATTTGAATTGCGAATTTGAATCATTTGCGGTTGTTTATCACATTGTGCATCTGTGCAGAATGTGACCCAGATTTTGGATATGTTCGGACATTCTCGTGTTTAGTGGCCGAATGCAGATATTTCGCGCGAGGACGGAAAATCCCGGTCATAAATGCATTTATGGAAAAGTACCCCAATTTCGCAAATTGCCACCCCAAAAGTACCACAATTTGCAAAAAGCCCTATTAAAAAAGTCGAATAATGAGTGGCGACGAGAGATACCCTGTAGCGCTTATTTCTCATTTATGGATCCAGGGTTTTAGGGTTTTAGCAGTTTCTGCAGCCTGCAGTGCAGTAGATACTGCAGCCCAACCCTGGAAGAAACCCCATCCAGCATACACAAGTTTAGAACATTACGGGCTAGCAGCGCGGCGCGCGCCGCGACACCGCGGCGGCAAGCGCTCGTCGTGATGCTGCATCACATCTTGCTGCCTGCGCGCGCGTCTTATTGCAGCGCGCCATCAACTCGACGGTGGCGGCTGCTCGACGAATTCGGGCTCACAGCTGTTGCTTGCGCCCAGCAGGCAGTCTTGCTGAGCAGCGCCCCTTCCCCAATCTGCTCTGCCACAGTCAATTTCATCTCTCGCGTGACTGTCGAGGCGCCGATCTTTCCTGGGCACGAACGGGATGAGCAACCAATGCACCGCCGCCCGCCTGCCAGTGGCTCCCTCGGGGTGCCGCTCTGCGCGCCCCACAAAGAGGGCTGTCAGCGGCGCGATGGCAGGGTCGCGCCTTCCCTTCACCGCAGCGCGACCTACAGTGTCGCCAAGCGTGCACTTCAACTGGCGTGGTGACAATGCCACCCGCCAACAGCGACCGAGGTGCGCACTCTACTCGTAGCGGGTGTACGGCCAGACGCCCACTCGCCATCCCTCACCTTCTCCCGCAATACCCCCGGATTGGAGCCCCCCGCCTCCCCCCCCCCCCCCCGCCCCCCTTTCCATTTCCCTTTCTCTTGCTCTCGCGCGCGCTCTGTCGCTCCCTCTTCGTGTGGAGTTTCCATCTGCAGCAATAATGTAAAGATAGATGGATATATATATATATATATAGATAGGTAGAGAGCGCTCGAGGGCTGCGGGCAGCCCTCCTAGTGTACCTTGGTTCACCGAAGTTCATCTGTGCGCTCAACTGGGCGTGATAGATGGAGCTTTACATGACAGTTTGCAGGGGGCAGTATCGCGGTCTCATTACGCTTCTTTTCCATCCGTGCCAGCCTCGGGTGCAGGAGAAGGCAGGTGTGCCGCGTCATGGCCGCCAAGGCGAGCGACTTTACCGTGCAGGAGGTCCCCAAATCTCAGGTGCGCCGCTGCGCCGTTTACGCTCGCAGCCTATGGCTCTTCTGTGTGCAAGGACACGGTCCACTGCCATGATCAGGCGGGGTATAGGGGGCACTGCGTTGGCCTGGACCCTCACGTGGCTCGCTGCATGACGAGCAGTACAGCAAGGTGGGCAAGTTCATGGTGGAGACGTACTACATGAATGGGGACCCCAAGGCGCTGCCGCCCGGCCCACGGCGACGCCTGGAGGGCGACCAGGTGGGCGATCTCCGAAACCGGTTCGTGAACGTGGGCATCCGCGACGCGGCTGTGATAGCGACCGAGGATGAGCGCGGGAATATCCGCGGCTGTGTGGCGGTTTGCGTCTCGCCTTTTGCCGACGATGGAAAGCTGGACATGGACCTGGACCGCGTGCCGTACGAGGGGGATCGCGTCGCGCCCGTTATCGCCAACCTGGCGGTGTCCATCCCGCTACGCAGGAAGGGGTAAGCCCTGCCATACCCCCCCTTCCCCCCCCCCTGGCTTAATGCCGGGTCGCATCAATGCTGATGTGCGGGGGCGTGGCAGCAATGCCTCGACGGAATGCCCTGCCATTCTATGTCGATATTTTGCCTCTCCTTTAGGTGGGTGACCAGACCCTCCTTTGGGCTAGGCCTCTGAACCATCTCACATCTCCATGGGGCATAGCTTATCTTCAGGCAGGCACCCATCAGCTTGTCGCATTTGCTGTTCCACGGCTGTCCTCACCGCTGTGTGTCCAGTTGGGTTTGAGATCCCTCACTGGGGTACTTGTACCCCTGTGTGTGTGATTAGTAATACTCGCGCGTAGGTGGCAAACTTTCTACACAGCGGCGCATGGCAGAGTCTTGCCACCCTTCTAGCATTTTCCAATAATGTTCTGCTATTCGTCGCTGCGTGTAGCCTATTCTCCTGTCATGATTATTGCTCAAGATCCATCGTTAGGGTCTGTTTGGTCGCAGTACTGAGAAGTATGCGATCATCCATGTCTATACACCTGCTGGTGATGACCGCTGAGTAGTAATTACTGGTACATCGCGCCGCGTTTATTGCTTGTACCAGGATATAGACGCACCTTGTTTGTGCATACCGCGGAATGACGGTTACTGTACGGCATCCAATCAGAATATCAGACACGATCCGACGCGGACAAACAAGGACTGATTGATAATAATCCGCAGCAATCATTGTCAGTATGATGATACGCAGTCTTACCGTTGTGCATCGGTACGCGTTCCCGTTTCGCTATCTAATTTGAAACAATGCACGGGAATGCTCCCGGAATAAATGGGCAATACCCAATCAACGAATATCCTTAGTGCTAACCGAAATCGATGCGCAATACGACCAAGATCCATCTGCCAGTCAAGGAAAAGCCAAATTGGCAAGACATTTTCTACTCTATTCTAATCGTTTCCGATTGCCGCACTTTCATCCCAATATACGGTTGAGTCGACCGCAAGGGATGTCACTGCGGAGCTGGTGACGTTCCCGGAGCTGGTACGATGCGGCCTAGATGCACCCCCTACCATGGCGCCGCTGACGGGCTCCGCCCTGAGTGCCGGGCATCCAGGCTAGGCCGCGAGCTGATGCGTAAAGCGGAGGAGACCTGCCGGGAATGGGGCTACGATGAGGTGTGGCTGGGGGTGGAGGCCAGCAACCTGGCGTGCGCGCTCGCTCTATCACAAGCTGGTGCGCCCCCCCCCCCCCCCCCCCCTCCCCCATCCTCATCCCCTGCCGAGGCCCCAACCGAACCCACGTCCAATGGCAGTACTAACTTAACGAATGCGTGGGGCATGGATTGGACACTGACGTGAACTAATGGGGCTCTCGGTGGTATCAATGCGCCGGTGGTTCGTCAGCGTAAGACCGCTGAGTGTTCCAGGCGGTTCTTGCACCCCCTCGGATGCTTCGTGACAATCCTTCAGCCAGCCCATGCCGCGCTGCGCCACACGACTCTTCGGTCCTCTGAACCGCGCATGCACCGCGCAGGGCTACAAAACCCGATTCACCATCTCCGAGCCGGCAGTGAAGGTGGTTGCCGGCGAGGTGGTGGAGGTGACTACCAAAAACGTGTACCTGCGCAAGAGTCTGCGGACAGGGGTGGCCGGCGCGCTGGAGAACGCCCCTTGGGGGAGCATCGCTCTGGCGGCAGCGGCCAGTGCTGCGGCGGTCGCCAACTGGGAGACCATTGCGGCGGAGCTGGCTGCTGCAGGCTTGGACGTAGCGCTGCTCAATCGATTTGGCAGCTGAGCTGTTGATTTCGTGCTGTAATTTACCCCGGAGACCGGGACTGCCAGCTTGCCTGCCTTGTCTGCTGTGTGTGTGAAGTCAACAGGATAGTCTTCAGCAGGATAGTCTTGACAGTTTTTTACCGCATATGAATGTGCATATAAATATATGTCAATAGTAATATATCTTTATAACATAGTTTTTTTATTTACTGTTGTACCAGTCCCCCCCCCCCCCCCCCCCCCCGCCCGCCATCCGCCATCGCCACCACCGCTCCCTCCTCTAGCTCAATGCGCAGTCAACTACAGGCCCGGATGATTATACGCTAGCCCCCCCCCCCCCCCCCCCATCCTATCCTTTCCTTTGATCCACCACCCGGCAGGGTGCATCACAAGGGCCACACACTCGACACGCTCAAGCACCGTGGCGGACAACGCCGGGAGCTTCGTGTCCCTCATTCTGCCCAGCCTCCCCCACCGAGCCAAGCAACACCTAGCAGGCGCCGCGACGGGCTACCCCCCCCCCCCCCTTACGGTCTGACGGTAGTCGCTGTTGCATTGATATGTGTGCTGCTCTTCGGCAGCCAGCGTGGACATGGCAACCTTGGTAGGTTTAAATGAGGCGGTGTAAGCTCGAAAACCCCACCTACGCATCATCGATTGATGAGGTTTGAATGACAATCATGCCCGTCACATCATGCCCGTTGGGATGAGTAGTGGGTCTCATCTCGTTGAAACTTGCTGACAGAAGGGACAAATCTACACCAGTGCGTGAGCGCAGAGCTGCAAGGGTAGTACTTGTGAAGTGTTTTCCATAGGTCGGTTACATGAGGAGTCTCTGGCTTTGCTCCATTACAGCCCGGGTAGGAATATCAAGTTTGTGTACGCTTCCCCTTGCATACAAACATATTTCTGGGAGCATGCGTGGAGCTAGTCAAGGGGCGGAGCGCGGGCGGGCGGGCGGGGGGGGGGGGGGGGGCGGTGCGGGCACAGGCTTCTGGACAGCGTGAGCTTCCTGGACACGGCTGTGGTGACCTGCGGCACCGTCGCCTCCACCAGCCTGGGCGCGCACCTCCACTTATCGCGCCTCTCCAGCGCCCCATCCTCAGCGTGCGCCTCTTTCCGCACCGTGCGCTCATATTTGGCGGCATTTGGTCGGTGCGGTACGGTGCGGCACACCCAAAACGTCATTTCACGGCCTATTCCAAAATAGGGCCCATCACCCTCTGCAATTCCGTGCGTTCACTTCCTATTTCACACGTGTTCAGGTATCGGATTAAGCAATAAAACGATACTGGCAAAAGAACGGGTATGAGAATTGCTATATAAAAATGATAGGCTTTAGAGAAGGGCAGGGGGGGGGGGGGGGGCTTTACAGGTCATAATGGTAACGCGTACCGAACTATTGTTTTGCACTGCCGGGGGGGGGGGGGGGGGGGGGGTAAATTTACTAAAATCACCAAGTGTTCTGCACCAAGGCGGAATGATTTGATGCTAAGGCGGGTCCCAAAACCAATAAGATACTGCCAAGGCAATGCGGTGTTTTGCAAGTTATTATGCCAAGTTCCGTGTATAGCAAGCAATATGCAATGGTCTGGCCGGGAGGGCGATAAGTCATTTTCCTGCTTGGCGGGGGCCCAAGGCAGAGGTGGGGGGGAGGGGGGGTCAAAATAATAAGTATTAGCATAGACAGTGAATTAATATGATAACGTTGAACCACCCTAATTATTCCGCGTGGGCATCTGGTGGCATCTTGATGCATATGCAAATTCTTGGTCCAACGTTGCAGGCAGCGCAGGCTTGCGGCGACACAATGGCACATTAAGTGTACAGCATGTGGGGAGACAATGCGTTCCTGAAACAATATTCTAAATTGAAACTCACATAATATATTAACGTAATATCATAACTAGCTGTAGAAACTCATAGCTATAACTATAACAACTTCAAGTTTAATGTTCTAAAGATATGGTAACAAATATTATAACCATATTCTGACAAACATTATAACTAGAGACTCACATATCATATCAATAATGAATATTACTGTATTACAATTTGAACTAATAACTATAACTATGGTAACGATTCGTATAACATTGTGACGATATTATAACAAATATTATTATCATTATTATTATAATATCATAGCACATACCATAATTAGAAAAACATTATTAAAACTGTATAATAGCTATAGCATAATATTATGACTATGGTATAAAAACAAATAGTATAATCAAATTATAACAAATATTAAAAGCATGTTATAACAAGTATGATAACTAGAAACTCACATGCCATAACAAATATTACAAATATATCATAACTAGAAAGTCATAACAATGACTGTAATAACGATAACAGTAATATTCAAACCATATTATAACAAACATTATAGCTTGAAACTGCTCACATATTTAAAAAGCAGGCTTACGTGCGCTTGCGTCATGAGCTGGGACACCCATACATCGGGTCATTCGAATAAGTATGATGTCATGGCCTTCCGCTGTTAGCTCAGCATCGACATATAACGCCTGTGTGACGCAGATAGATAGTTATGATGGTATCATCACCCGAAGGATGTAATGGCATGCAGAACGTTCTTCCGGGCATCCGCCTAGGGAAAGTAAGTTTCAGCAAAGAGTTGTACAGCATGCCGGCCTTTTGACCCCCATCCCCTCCCCCGCCGCCCACCCACAACTTTCTTGGGCCAGGGCTCCATGCTGCAGCTGCATGTGGTGCCGAAGGAGCGAGGCGCCGTCTCGATGCTGTGCCAGCCCCCTCGCTCCCCCCCTCCCCCCCCCCCCCCCCGGGTCCCACCCGGACCGCCTCCACCACCGCTCCATGCTCTAAATCCCACCACCGCTCCATGCCTATCCCTGCGCGCCGCATTACATCAGGATATGCACAGCCAACCCGGATATCGACCAGTGAGACTCTGAGCATTGCCTTGCTCTTTCCATCCCCTGGAACCACCGGGTGGGCGCGCATTGCAAAGGTCACGTCTGCGGCGGACAAGCACAGCATCCGCCCGGCGGGTGGGGCGGGGCGCTGCGCAACCCTCATGCGGCGCGGCCTCGCCCATTGGGCGAAGCAGCTTTAAAATTTCTTACAACTTTGTTGGTCTTTGATGCTGAACATGCCAGCTGTCTTACAGGCCGGCCGCTCGAACCCGCGTAGGATCTACTTATTAAAGCGCGTAGCGTGCAGCGCTCTGAAGGCCAAGTAAGCAGCATCTAGCAGACGCCGCAGCGGGCTACCCCCCCCCCCCCCCCCCCCAACAAGCGAACAGGTTATCCTGAATTCCCTGGGATTCTGCGCGTTTCAATGGCAACCTGTCCATGACAGTTTTGAACGAGACGTGTCTTCAAAGGCTTGACGCCTGACTTTAATGGACTTCAATTTCACACAGGAGTTCCAGCTGTCCTGTCGCATTTCCCATTTCTATTAAAGGGCATCACGCCGTCCCGGCGGGACAAGGCGCCGTCCCACACCGCCACCAATATATGACACAGTTGTCTTCCGCTTTTATACACTTTGCCACAGAATCTGATGGGGATCTGCGCAACCCCCGCTCTCGCCGCGGCGTCCACATGCCCCCCCGCCTTACCGCACTGTGCGAGGAATCATCGGGCGCTTCCCCTCCAACCGCAGGCGAAGCAGTCAGGAGCATGTGACACCTCCCCCCCTCCCCTGCCCTCTCCATCCGCTGCCCTCTCGCTCCACCTTGGCGCATTGTGCATGCGGTTGCCCCCCCCCCCCCCCCCCACCTTCCCCCTTTCGCTGAATGGCGATCCGGCGCCTTCACCCTACTGAATATTAATGAGGAAGGAGGGGGTGGGGATCATGGGTGATGAGTTGTGTCCCTTTCTGACTGAGGCCGCCGGCCGAGCGCCAGCAACCTCCCTGTGCTATACGCCTTGTTCCCCCCTGCTCTTTTCACTGCACGGGGCAGTCGATCACACGGCGCTTTCCCCTCCAACCGCAGGCAATGCCACCCAGGGCTAGGTCCCTAACTTGCCCCCTCCCACCTCAAAGGCTTCGCCTCCAACCTCATATAGCTGGAGCGCAGAATCCATGTTGCAGGCGGTACTGCTCGCCGCGTGTCGCGACTTTAGTGGTGCGGAACGCCAAAGGAAATTATTAAGGTCCAAATTGAGGGGATGAGGGAGGTGGGATCTGCGTGGCTACTGGTGCCGGTAATTCGGCGGGGAGATGGACGGGCGTCTAGACTGCCCGGTGAGGCCTAGGGAGGAAAGGTTGGATTGGGGGGGGGGGGGGGGGGGGGCTGTCCTGGGCGGTGCTAGTCGCTGAGGTCGTTGAGCAGGCGCCACGCGAGCAGGTGCGTGCCGCGCAGGCCGATGTTCTCGTCCAGCACGACGTTGACGGGGATCTTGGCCAGCGTGGGGGCCAGGCGCCCCTTGTCGCGGAACTGGTTCATGAAAGAGCACACGGTGCCCTCCGTGTGCCACTCCTCGCTGAACATGTGCATGTTCTTCGGGGCGAGGCCGCCCGCGATGAAGAGCCTGCCGTGGCGGGAGCAGCAGCGGCGCCGCGTCAGTGCCATCCTCTTGGGCACCACAAGGCGGCAGGTCCGCCGTGTGACATAACAAAGCCATCAACAATGGAATATATATACATATAGGTATATATATGTATATATACATATATTTATGTACATATTGAGAGAGAGAGAGAGAGAGATGTGTTTATATTTGTATAAATACATACATACATACATACATACATACATACATACATGCACATATATATACCATTTATATACATATGCAGTGTCCAGCCTGATAGATAGTAGATAGTAACAAGCACCGCTTGGGATGAGCTGGTCTCACCCGCCAAATGGCATGAACTTTAGCGCCACAGCGCCGGCCTCGCTGCCGTAGGTGCCAAACACGATCTGCATCGTCCACTGACAGAGGGTGTCATCAGCGTAGTGCTTCGCAATGGTGCCGCCGCGCTGGTCGCCCGTTGCCATGATCTCGTCGTCCACCAGCTTGTTCACCAGCCCAGAGTACTGGCTGCGCAGGAAGCCGTACACGTTGGCGATGCCGGTGCCGCTGACGATGCGCTCCACTGACACACGGTGGTTCTGGTGAAACTTGTCCATCAGGCTGGACAGCAGTTGCAGCTCCACCTTGGAGCGCGGCGAGTACTCCGCGTGGCCGCCCTCGGAGGGCCAGCACTGGTAGACGCCATTGTGCGCCGTGAGGTAGCACTCGCCCAGGCCGGTGCCAGCGCCCACCAGCACCATCGGCGCGCCCTTCTGCGGCTTCCCCTCCTGCAGGCAGTGGAGATCCTTCGTGCCCAGCGTCAGCAGCCCGTACCCGTTGCTCACAAAGTCGTTCACCAGCTTGGCGCGTCCCACGCCATGCTTGGCCTCCAGCTCCCGGCCGTCGATCACCCAGTCGCGATTGGTGAACTCCACGCGGTCGTCAGCCACGAAGCCCGCCACAGCCAGAGCGGCGTCGGCGATGCGCTCGCCCGCGTCCACGCCCGCCTCGGCGGCCGCGTCGGCCCGAAACTGCCCCCACACCGCGTCAAAGTCCGCGAAGTCCTCGTTCGGGTATTTGCGCTCCAGCAGCATTTCGCCCGGTATGGTGACGCCGTCGACGCTGAAGCGCTCGCCCACAAGCGGCGCGCCGGGGATAATCTCCCACATCTGCATCCGTCATTGCATTGTTATCAGTTATTCATCTCCGATTGAAATGTGTATATTAATGATCACAATGGTTGAGATCACATGATGAACTCTCAGCGACTACTTATAAATATTATATGAAGCAGTGCGTTTTATGGAGAGACAAGGACGTGGGCGTAGGAAACCTGCATCCGCGAGTTGGTCCCGCCTATGTCGGCCGTCAATACCAGCGTCCCCTCCCGCTGCGTCGCTGCCGCCGAGGCCGCCGACACAGTCCCTGGCCACGCGGGGCGATGCTGAGCATAGCGCGGCAGCCACCGGGGATGAGGTGCTGCTACGTGGCTGAGGGTTGCTGGGCGCGCGCTCTTGCGGACGAAGGTCGCCGCGGCGCGGCGGGCGTCGGTTGGACGGAGCGAAAGGGACGCCGACGAGGTGTTGCTGTCTCGGGGCGCCGCCAGTGCTGCTGCTGGCGCCGCGCACAGCGCGGCGGGGGCCATGGCGGGTCGGTGGGGAGCCCTTCCTGGAGAAAGCACAAGGGTGGGGGTCTGAGCAGGAGGAGCAGGGTTTTCGAGGAGTGGGGAGGATTGGCTTCTAAGAGTAAGCCTTGCTTGGATCGAGGATGATGTCTCCGACGACCAGGCTGCCTGCTGTCGCTACTACCTGTACTAACTACCTGTAAGGATTAGGTACTGAACCCTAAAACATCCGCGTCCCGGGCTTTATAGTTATTAGGGGTTCATGGCGACTAGCAGTTAGATCCTACGGGTACCAATCTAAGTAGTCCCTAGTGCCCATCACTGCTACCCGTAACTACTAAGCATTATTTATGGCAATAATTTCCGGTCATAATTTTCACCGATCACCAGTATCGCGGTCGTAATCCTACCGTAATGGTTACTAATTTCGAGTCCTCCGCCGGCCCGCAACTCGCGCGATCTCATCGTGCCCATCGCTAGGCGGACGATCGTCGGATAGGAGGCGGCGGCGGGATACGGGTGTGGGTTTCGTTAATGCGCGGGGTAGAGTCGGGCGAAGGTAAGGGTCAGGGTGGTCGCCAGGAGGGGACAGCACTATACTCAGAACGTCCGCGCATCCCGTCGTGGTCTGCTGCAGGTGACTGCCTTCGTCGCGTACACAGTACCACGATAATCCATCGCAGCTACCAGACCCTCCTTGCCACCGGCCACATTCCCCGCCCAGGCCATCAGCCGACAAAGGTTCAATAACTCCGGTAAGCTTTACCGGCGTGCGATGCCGAACCCCCCCCCCCCCCCCCCCCCCCCCCACCCCCCCTCCTTTTAACTCCCCACTCCCAATCACCGACGTCAACCCTGCCTCCACCCACCTGAGAGGTTGCGGTAGCTGGGGCTGCATAGGGTCGGGACGAGCAGTCCCGCCGTTACTGGGCGCAAGTCGCCCCCCCGGCCTTCTCTCCGCGGAGTCCGCCGCTGCCGAGATAACTTGGGCGGACGGACAGGCAATCGCCGTCCATCGGCGGCGCGCGTCGACCCTTCTGCTCCCTCCACGCCCACACTTCCGTGCCCCTGCCTTTCACTGACTTGCTCGCACCCGATGGCTTGCGTACAGGCACGGAAGGTGGCTCGTCGCCCCCGTGAGGCACCATGAAGTTTGAGCACGCGCTCGAGTTCAACAGCGTGCCGGAATGGTAACCCCCCCCCCCCCCCCCCCCCTTGCTCGACTCCCACACCCCTTCGCTCCCCCACCGATGTGCAGACGGCAAGAGAGGCCAGGCAGCAGCTGCGGACTGGCGTCGCCTGACATCAGCGCTTGTGCCTTGCAGGCGCGGGCACTACCTCAACTACGAGCAGCTCAAGCGCCTGGTGTATGCCGTGGAGGCCCAGCAGAGCGCAGCGCAGCGCGCTAGCCTGGACCTGTCCCGGCGGCCCTCCGGGGTGCAAGAGGATCCGGAGGCCGGGTCGCCGCTACTGCCGGGCGGCTCGGAGGTGGAGGGCGGCCAGGAGGCGGAGGCGGAGTTTGTGAGCTGCGCGGAGGGGGAGCTCAAGCGGGTGCACGCCTTCCTGACTGCACGGGAGGCGGGCCTGCTGGGGCAGTGGGAGGAGGCGGCGCTTGCGGCCCACAGCGCGGAGGCCAGCTACGTGCCAGCGCGCACCACTCGCGGAGGGGCGTTCACGCGCTCCCACTGGTGGCAGCAGCCAACGATGCAGGCACGCCCCCCTGCCCCCACCTCCCCCAAAAACATTCACCAATCCATCCTGTCACTGAGCCTCTCTTCCGCGCGTCCGCCCGCTGAGACACGTGCGCACTCACCACTCACCCGAGCCATGCGGCGGGTCGTCGCATGATGGCGCTGTTGGGCTTCCAGGCGGCCAGTCAGGGGTGTGCAGCAGCTGTGGATGGCTTTTTCGCAGTCTCCCGCCAATGTCCCTCCCATAAAATGTGAGGCAGACCGGTGGGACAACATCTCCATGCTTGTGTGTGTGTGTGTGTGTGTGTGTGTGTGTGTGTGCCATAAGAGCGACGTTGGCTTGACATGCAGACCACTCAAAGGAGTTGACGGGCGATACCCAGCAGCGTAAACGGGTCTTCCGTGTACGCGTGAAGTACTTGTCCAGAGTTGGTACAGCAGTTCGTATGTCTGTGAAACGCTTCGATGATAATGACATATTTAGAGAGAGAGAGAGAGAGAGACCTTGCTGTAGGTGGTTTGAGGGCATCACGGCATCCCAGTTGGGTAAGCAGCTAAGCCCTGTGATGTATCCATATGATCAATACAGATAGATATATGTAGATACAGACACAGGTACACACACAGAAATATATGCACTGGGTAGAAGGAGAGTAGGAGAGAGAAAGAGGGAGGGGGGAATGAGAGAAACCTTACATGGAGCGGTATGTGGTTTGAGGGCATCCCAGTTAAGTAAACAGTTGAGCCCTTTGCTATATCCATATGATCAATACAGATAGGTAAATGTAGGTACAGACACAGACACATATACAGAAATAGATGTACTTGGTAGAGGAAGGCAGAGAAAGGGATGGATCGTGAAAGAGGGGGTTTCAATGCATGACCGTATCTTGCCCGATACATATCGTGTGATCCCCATTTGCGGCATGTCTTTCAAACATAGTGCATTTGATAGGGGTCCCATACACATATCGTATTCCATGTACCTGCTGATGTGATGATGCCTTTATGAGTACAGGGTGCGACTGTATTCATGGAACTTGTATGGAGTCGCTGCATCTATTTATACGTCTGCCGCTGTTGATGTAATCTTGTACGCTGCTCAGGGCGTTTTGGGCATCCCCAGCTCCCCTCTTCCTGAATCTCCCCCCCTCCCCCCCCCCCCCCCCCTTGTACTTTGGTCACGCCTTTGCCCACACAGGCGCAGCGGCGCACGCTGGTGGCCACCCTGGGCAGCCTCTTTGTGAGCCTGCACGACCTGTCCAGCTACGCGGAGCTCAACGAGACGGGTTTCCGCAAGATCCTGAAGAAGCACGACAAGGTGACGGGCGGCGCGCTCAAGGGGGCGCTGCTGCCGGTGGTGCAGGCCCGGCTGGGCGCCAAGCGCGCGCGGCTGGATCAGGCGCTCGAGGAGGTGACGAGCCTCTACGCCACGCTCGCCTTTGACGGCGATGCGGACGTCGCCGCGGCGCACCTGAGGGAGGGGCTGCGCGAGCAGGCAAGACCTCCACCCCTGCCCATCCCTGGGAATGGCCAATCTCCCCCCCCCCCCCCCCCTCCCCCAAACACACGACCCCATGATTGGGCATGCATAGACTCTCTCCAGGACGACCAAATGTCAGGTTCAAACGTCGCGCTTCGCACCGTTGGGGCAGCAAGGGCAAAGGACGCTGCTCACACCGGCGTTAGATGGGGCCCGGGCGCCCTTCTGGACGGGCAGCGTGGGGACACAGGCGGCGGAAGCCGGCGTGGTTTCGGAGTGGGCGTGTTGCCGTTCTGACGGTGCAGGCGCACAGATGCGCAAGCTGGGCTGCAGTTTGATGCCAAAAGTGAATCATCCGCCCGGTTTTGAGGGTCGAGGGGTGTGTGGGCCAGAGGGGTGGTGTTCGCCAGACACAGCGGCGGGTGTCCGTCTGTCTGTCTGTCTGTCTGTCTGTCCGTCTATCTGTCTGTGCCCAGGCGCTCACACGGCATGCGCAGCATGCAACCATTGATCACGGACCAGTTGCAGCTTTCTGTGGATAGGATCTCGTGGGCACGGCGGGACATTGGCATCCTTGCTACCGAATCTGCCTCTCTCTCACTCTCTCGAGGTCTCTTGCTATGATCCTGGGGTGCTGGCGGGAAGGGGGGGAGGGGGGGTACGCGATGTGCCTCCCTGCATGCACTGGGAGAGGGGGCAGGAGCACAAGGCGCAACGGCATCGCATGGTATCGTCCGGCTTTGCTGCGCCCCAGCCAGCTTTCGGCTGCTGACCGGCCCGCGGCGCTGTGCGGCAGGTTGTGTTTGAGCGCAGTGCGGTGTGGAAGGACCGCATGGAGGAGGAGCGTCGGGTTGCGACCGCGCACGTCGTGGGCCCCAAGGCCGCCGCCGCCAAGCCGTGGCTGCTGTCCGGCAAGGCGATTGCAGGCCTGGCGGCGCTGGCGCTGGCGGGCGCTGTGCTGGGCAGCAGCGCGTTTGGGGCCGACGACGCTGGGGCCACCAAGCGCGCATGCCTTGCCATCCTGCTGGCCAGCGCGGTGCTGTGGTGCACCGAGGCGGTGCCGCTCTACGTGACCAGCATGGCGCTCATCTTTGCGGTCGTCACGCTGCGCGCAATGCTGGACGGCGACGGGGCGCGCCTGAGCGCGCCCGACGCCATGAAGCGCGTGTTCTCCAAGATCTTCAGCCAGACGGTCATGCTGCTGCTGGGCGGCTTCACCATGGCGGCTGCGCTCTCTAAGCACCTCATCGCCAAGCGGCTCGCCATTGGCGTGATGGCGCAGGTACGCCGTGCCGCGGAGACGTACAGCCCGCCCGCCTCTGGCCGTGGCCTACCCTGACCACTCACCCCGACCTATAATATTTGTTTATGTGTCAAAACATATGTGTGCGTTCAATTGGGGGTTGGGGGGGGGGGGGGGGGGGAATGCCGACCGCTGATATGCCTGCAGTGTATAGACTAGCTTTATACACTTACTGCGCGTGCCATCATATCTATGCAGCAATGCATCTTCGGCGTAAAGCGAAGAGCACGAGCTACCCATGGTGCATGTCAGAGATAGGGCGCGTCAATTGTACCACGACCAAACATCTACGGAATTACATACGGGCGCCGACCCAACTGCAAGAACAAACAAATGAAGAGCGCGCTATGCCTTTATTGGTCCAATTCTAGACCATACATCACGAAATCGTTACGAGAATTAAGAACATTCGCTAGAACCCCATGCCTGAGAGCAAAAAGGCGGGTCCTTATAGTCGGGTCGGCACCTGTACATATATGACCAGCTGTGCTCGCAGCATGTCGCTTTCGGCCACGCTTGTTGGCTTTTCGTTGAGGCGCTGCCTGGCTGGCGGCGGACCGGGGTCGCAATGATTACAGGTGGGGCGGCGCCCGGCCTCGGTGCTCCTGGCGGCGATGGGCATCGCGCTGTTCAGCAGCATGTGGATCTCCAACGTCGCGGCGCCCGTCCTGTGCTTCAGCATCGTGGCGCCCATCCTGCGCACGCTGCCCACGGACGACCCGCTGGGCGCCGCCATGGTCATCGGCATCGCGATGGCCTCCAACATCGGCGGCATGACGTCACCCATCGCGAGCCCGCAGAACATCTTTGCCATCGAGCGCATGTCCATGGACGGACACCCGCCCAGCTGGCTCGCGTGGTTTGCGGTCTCCATGCCGGTCTCCATCACCTGCCTGCTGCTGGTGTGGCGCCTCCTGCTCATCATCTACCCGATCGACAGGGATCAGGTGCGCCCCGCCCCGCCTCGCCTTCCAGGACACCGCACCGTATTGGGTATCTTCGGCACGGCAAGTGCCACCAGGTTTTGGCACCATAACCCTCCTTTGGCTGCAATCCCGTCATGTCGTTGCATGCCCACAACACCGTGTGTAGTTCACCCCGTAATTTCCTCTCATGGGGCCGCTGTGTTGTGCTCTTTGAGTAACACCGCGCGGTGACAATTGTGCGACTATCATTCCGCAGCTGCGGCGTACACTCCGTTGGCATCAGCCAAAGCCTACCATAAGAAACGGGGGCATCGTACATTGGACTACGATGGGAAGAGGCGGGATCCCCCGAGCGGGCCGACGAGGAAGGTCGTGGTCAGTGACGGGCGAATTAATCATCGATGACACATATGTTGTAAGTTGGTGTTGGTTCCGCTAGCTGTTCACCCTCTCGTGTTGTATTGAATTACAATGGAATGTGGGTGTCAGTGCTCTCGGTGCTCTCGGTGGCACTTGGAGCTGGCGTTTGTGCCACGGTACCTGTAGCAACGGCGATAATGCTGCGGGCGTGCGTATGAATTATGAAATGTTTGGAGCATTCGAAGCGGATGGAAAGGCTCCTGGTGGATCTCGTGATGATAGGTAGGAGTGGTTTGCAATCCTCTAAAGGTCAGTGTGGCCGGCGCTGGCAGGAGGTGCGCCCGCTGCGGCAGCTGGACGACCCCTTCACGCTGCACCACGCCTTCGTCATCGCGGTGTGCCTGGCCACGATGGGCCTCTGGTGCGCCAACACGTGGCTGCTGCACCTGCTGGGCGGCATGGGGGTGACGGCGCTCATCCCCATGGTGGCGTTCTTTGGCTTCGGGACCCTCGGCAAGGACGACTTTGAGAGCTTCCCGTGGAGCGTGGTCATGCTTGCCATGGGCGGCATCATCCTGGGCGACGCCGCCACCGAGAGCGGGCTGCTGGCCGCCATGACAGAGCAGATTGTGGGCGTCGTGGGCAGCCTCACCGTCTGCGAGGTGCTCGTCATCTTCACCGGCGTCATCGCCGTCGTCACCAGCTTCATCTCGCACACCGTGGGCGCCATGGTCATCCTGCCCGTGGTGCAGAGCATCGGCGCGGAGCTCGCCAAGAGCACCGGGGTGGACCACAGCAAGCTCCTGGTGATGGGCGGAGCGCTGATGTGCTCGGGCGGCATGGCGCTGCCCGTCAGCGGGTTCCCCAACATGTCCGCGTCGTCCATCCAGGACCCCACGGGACGGAACTACGTCCACGTGGGCGACTTCCTCAAGACCGGCATCCCCTCCACTGCCATCACCTGGCTGTGCGTCATCGCCATCGGCTACCCCATCATGTCAGCCATCAACCTCTGAGGCCACATCCAGCCCCCACCCCCCCCCCTAGGGTGCATGTCTGTCGCCAGGGCCTAACGACCCATGGCGATTATTGCTGTAGATAGTGGTGTAAATAAAATGGCGCTGCCGAAATACACTTCTCCACACAAGTCTTCGCAGATAAAAACCACCGAAAAGCCTCCGTGCCCTCATGCTCAAGTAATGGTGGGTTTTGGCCATGCATGCGGCTTGGCATCCTGCAGGCGTACGCAGTCAGCCAGCAGTCAGCCACGAAGAGGAGCCAGCCGTTTCTTCCGGTTATCGATTCAATGTTTGCAAGTGGTTTTCAGCAATGGCATTCTGTGCTAGCACAGCGCTGAAATGCTGCCTTGCTTTGCCTTGGCTAAATTACCACAACGACGGGCGACGCATGGGGGAGCGACAGGGCGGCGCAACCAAAGCACCGCACACGGCAAATGCACGCACGCCGCGGTTTTATGGATATGCGTATTCGTATTGACTCTAGAACACATGGATTCTTCCAGTAGCGAGCAGGCCGACCGCCCCGAAATGGTGTATCCCTGCCCCGCCGGCTGCTGCGTCGAAGCCGTAGGCCTGAAGCCTCCCACACATATGCGGGATATGGCGTGCCGTACGTGTGACCAGCGGCTGGGTGTGAACTACTACGTGTTCCCTCCGGAGGGTGAGGACAGAGAAGCAGTCGAGGATAGCGACGACAGCCGGGATGTCGGCGACGGCGGAGATCAGCACGCGCGGGACCAGCACCTGGGTCATTGAGCGGTGCCCTGACGCGGATGCCGTCTTTACTACCCTGGGCGACACGCTCCGGGTAGCAATGTGTGCGGGGGATGAGCACCTGTGCCGAATTCGACAGGACGAAGTGTGGCGCAGCCCTTACCCCTGGGCCAGCAAGCGTGCCTGCATATCGTCGCCACATTGGGAGAGCTTCTAGGAGGGAGCAACGCGTGTACGAGTAGAAGCGCGCCACTGGGTCTTGCTGTGCTCCCACGGCATCACTGCCCCCCACGCGCAGGAATCGACGTCCCGAGCCAACGCGCAGAGGCTGCGCGATAGCATGTACGCGTGCCGCAATAAGTGCCTGCGATATGACAAGCAGCGCTCGCTGGCCCCCGGCTAGAGTCTGGTGTACGTCCGAGAGTTGCCGCCAGCTCGCGGGTCTGCACCGGATGTTAGTGGACGACTTTTTTGTCTCCGGATGTGGACCCTACTGCACCTGTCATCCACAGATGCAAGAGCTACCCCTGGAAAGCTCTGACGTGTCGGAGGTGTGGCGATGGCACCTCAATAGGAGAATGCCAAAATCGCGTGGAATATTGTGCGAAATGTTAACGTCGCGTTCTCGCCGATCTCCGCGGCGTTCCCCCTTGGTGTGAAAGCGACGTTTCATCTGATGCCAACGCCGACATCGACGATAATGATGACAATCACTCCGGCATCTTCAGAGTCTAGCTACTGTTTTGCCACGCAACACCTATAACCCAGGTCTGGCACACACAAAAATGTTGCAAGCGTATCTATTAAAAACAAATAAATATCGAGGCCCGAGTCGAGGCGCCGTAGAGGGCCAAATATCCATGCTCGAGTTGAGAACTCGTGTTCGAAACGTTCGGAAGCTCAGATCTACGCATCCAGCGAGTATCCGGCCTAACAGAGCCCAGAACAGAGGTGGCACGGGACACGTGCCGCCATCACCGATGATGCCTGAGATTGATAGGAGACTTAGCACCTCACGGTTGCCATAGAGGTCGTCGCGACAGCGTGTGCAGACAGTGACTAGCAGGACTATCGCTCCCCCTGCACGTGCATGTCCTGAGTGCTACCGCATGCAGACGCTGTCGGTGCGGGGATACGCATTCATCATTAGCATGACAAAGTCAACACATTGCACGTATGTTTCAACGCCAACATGAAGGGCACCATACACTACTGCCCTTGCCGCGGCCTCAGTGCCTCATCCGCGACAATCGATCGTGCCGCTGCGATGCCATTGCCACCGTGCGGCGGCATTAGGTGCCATGTACTCATTGAACACAGCATCGCCTCCCCGGTGCCGCAGAGGCAGCGGCCTCAAGCCGTCGGTGAATGTGCTCCTCAATCCACTCCGCCATTGCCGTGTATAGATGACTGCTGGCCTCCACCAAGCATTCCCCCTCGTCCCAGGGGCAGCCCTGCGCGGTGGCCCACTGCAGCACCTCGAGGTGGTCCCCTCTCGCTGCTTTCACGCAGGTGTCCTCGTTCCAGGGGCAGCCGTTGGCCCTCGCCCACTGCAGCGTCAGCAGGTGGCCGCCCGACGCCGCCTCAGAGCAGGTGTACTCGTCCCAGGGGCAGCCCTGCGCCCTCGCCCACTGAAGCAGCGCCAGCTGCCCTCCTTTGGCTGCTCCAGAGCAGGTGTCCTCGTCCCAGGGGCAGCCTTGCGCCCTCGCCCACTGCAACACATCCAGGTGCCCTCCGCGGGCTGCCTCGTCGCAGGTGTCCTCGTCCCAGGGGCAGCCCTGCGCCCTCGCCCACTGAAGCAGCGCCAGCTGCCCTCCTTTGGCTGCTCCAGAGCAGGTGTCCTCGTCCCAGGGGCAGCCTTGCGCCCTCGCCCACTGCAACACATCCAGGTGCCCTCCGCGGGCTGCCTCGTCGCAGGTGTCCTCGTCCCAGGGGCAGCCCTGCGCCCTCGCCCACTGCAACACATCCAGGTGCCCTCCGCGGGCTGCCTCGTCGCAGGTGTCCTCGTCCCAGGGGCAGCCCTGCGCCCTCGCCCACTGCAGCACATCCAGCCGCCCTCCTTTGGCTGCCCCAGCACACGTGAGGTCGTCCCAGGGGCAGCCCTGCGCCCTCGCCCACTGCAGGAGCTCCAGGTGCCCTCCCTGGCCCTGGCGCAGGTGTACTCATCCCAGGGGCAGCCCTGCGCCCTCGCCCACTGAAGCAGCGCCAGCTGCCCTCCTTTGGCTGCCCCAGCACACGTGAGGTCGTCCCAGGGGCAGCCCTGCGCCCTCGCCCACTGCAGCACATCCAGCCGCCCTCCTTTGGCTGCCCCAGCACACGTGAGGTCGTCCCAGGGGCAGCCCTGCGCCCTCGCCCACTGAAGCAGCGCCAGCTGCCCTCCTTTGGCTGCCCCAGCACACGTGAGGTCGTCCCAGGGGCAGCCCTGCGCCCTCGCCCACTGCAGCACATCCAGCCGCCCTCCTTTGGCTGCCCCAGCACACGTGAGGTCGTCCCAGGGGCAGCCCTGCGCCCTCGCCCACTGCAGGAGCTCCAGGTGCCCTCCCTGGCCCTGGCGCAGGTGTACTCATCCCAGGGGCAGCCCTGCGCCCTCGCCCACTGAAGCAGCTCCAGGTGCCCTCCGCGGGCTGCCTCGTCGCAGGTGTCCTCGTCCCAGGGGCAGCCTTGCGCCCTCGCCCACTGCAACAGCTCCAGGTGCCCTCCGCGGGCTGCCTCGTCGCAGGTGTCCTCGTCCCAGGGGCAGCCCTGCGCCCTCGCCCACTGCAGCACATCCAGCCGCCCTCCTTTGGCTGCCCCAGCACACGTGAGGTCGTCCCAGGGGCAGCCCTGCGCCCTCGCCCACTGCAGCACATCCAGCCGCCCTCCTTTGGCTGCCCCAGCACACGTGAGGTCGTCCCAGGGGCAGCCCTGCGCCCTCGCCCACTGCAGGAGCTCCAGGTGCCCTCCCTGGCCCTGGCGCAGGTGTACTCATCCCAGGGGCAGCCCTGCGCCCTCGCCCACTGAAGCAGCGCCAGCTGCCCTCCTTTGGCTGCTCCAGAGCAGGTGTCCTCGTCCCAGGGGCAGCCTTGCGCCCTCGCCCACTGCAACAGCTCCAGGTGCCCTCCGCGGGCTGCCTCGTCGCAGGTGTCCTCGTCCCAGGGGCACCCCTGCTCCCTGGCCCATTGCAGCACATCCAGCCGCCCTCCTTTGGCTGCCCCAGCACACGTGAGGTCGTCCCAGGGGCAGCCCTGCGCCCTCACCCACTGAAGAAGCGCCAGCTGCCCTCCTTTGGCTGCTCCGGAGCAGGTGTACTCATCCCAGGGGCAGCCCTGCGCCCTCGCCCACTGCAAGAGCTCCAGGTGCCCTCCACGGGCTGCTCCGGCGCAGGTTTTAATGTCCCAGGGGCACCCCTGCTCCCAGGCCCTCTGCAGCATCCGCAAGTGCCCTCGTCGCGCAGCAGAGCAGCAGATCCAGGCGTCCCAGGGGCAGCCGTGCGCCCTGGCCCACAGCAGCGTCTCCAGCTGGCCTCCGTCAGCCGCACTGCAGCAGGTGCCTGCATCCCAGGGGCAGCCCTGCCCCCGTGCCCACCGCAGCACCTCCAGCCGCCCGTGCTTGGCTGCCTGTTCTGACGTCAGGGTGTCCCAGGGGCAGCCCTGCGCGCGGGCCCCCTGCAGCACCTCCAGCTTCCCCCCACCGGCTGCCCCAGCGCAGGTCTTCCAGTCCCAGCGGCAGCCCTGCGACCTCGCCCACTGGAGCACCTCGAGCTTTCCTGCCCAGGCTGCCCACTCGGTCGTCTGGCGGGGTACCGACCAGCCCCGGGAGGCCACGCCCCACTGAAGCACGTTCAGCCGGCCGCGCTCCAACGCCACCTTAAAAACGCGCTCGTCGTCGACCATGTCGCAGCCCCGGTCCACCGCCAAGCGCAGCAGCTCCACCCTGCCCGCCAGTGCTCGGGGGTTCATCCGCCGCCCACTCTTGGCTGTTGTGCTCGCGCCGTCCACGCCGTCACGCGCCGCTCGGCACACGCCCCTAAGCACGCCGCGCCAAGTTCCGCCGCCGGAACTGCCTAGCTGCTCCGCCACCAGCTGCCACTCGTCCGTCGACAACTCGGGGCAACAAGCTCCGCGTGCCGCCTGCGGGTACGACCTCGCCGCCTTCTTCAGCATCGCGCGCGTCAGGACCATGACGACAATGCCCTCCTCACTCGACCTGCCGAGGGGTATCAGAGGCACTGGCGGTGCGCGGGGCGGACGGCAACGCGCTGCAACTGATGCATAAGGCCTGGCGGCCCGCTTCCAGCTGTGGCTGTGGCTGTGGTTCCAGCTGCCATCGATGCTGACGATAACGACTCGCGCCATCAATTGCCTCTTGCATCTCGCCATGCTCAAGCGCGGTCTCGCTGATGTAGGCAGGGAAATTGAAATTGAATTACAACATGCCGACTTGATGTTCTCCACTGCGCCCGAGCCGAGTTGTTTTCAGAACATGCTTTATTTAACCCTGTGGGAACCCTAGGGATATTACGGATGCAGCTTCCGGCCTTCCTCCCGTTCCCGCGCGCCCCTCCACGATACCGTCCAGCCGATTGGTATTATTTGCCCCGCCCCCCTTCCGCAACGGGGGCGGTGTCGTGTACAACGGTGTCTTGCGGGATCGTGTTTGTTAATGGTGGGTGTGTGAGGTACTAAATTTGGTCATGTTGGGTTTGAGGGACTGTCGGGATATGCGGAGGACTGAGTTTATGCATCCACCCGATGGATGTCTGTAGTTTTGTAGAGACGGGTCGCAGCGGCGCTGGGGGTGGAGGGCGTTTGTTTGCGGCTGTGATTTGGGGCGGAGGACCGTAGTGAGGCGTTGGACGGGTTTTGTTGTTGGTTTGTGCATGGTGCCACTGCGGCGAAGTGTGACGTGGATGGTTTCACTCGGGCCGGGTTGCACATTATGACACAATTATGCACCCGAGTATTTCCCACTGCCCGCCGATTGGCCCGGATTCATACCATGCCTGAGCGGTTCCTTGAACATAGCCTTGCATGTGGCGGAAGTGAGAATGAGACTATCGACGGGCTGGTATTTGTTTTTAGATGAGAGCGTGTATGGCGGCATGATTGATATCAGTGCAGTAATTGAATTAAATCATCTGCATGTTCTGTACAGCTCTAGGATCGTTGCAGGGAGTTATGGTTTCGGTGCCCGGGCGGGTCTCAATCGAATCCGATGATGCGCACTGCTTCGTGGGCGTCCGTTGCGCGGTTGGTTTTGTTAACGTGCGGGACGGTGTGTTGGATTCTGTCTTTTAAGTCGGAAATGAGGGTGTCTCGGTCGGGAGAGGAGAAGTCGGCCACAGGTTTATTGTTGCCCGCGTCCGTCGTTAGTACGTGCAAGCGTCCGCCGTTCAGGAGTTCCACTTCGCTTATGAGGAGTTTAAGCGTGATGTTGTGTCTATCTGTCGTAAGACCGGCCTCTGAGGGGCACTTGCCTGCCATGTGGCCGTTGCTAGGGTGATTCCGTATTTCCCTCACGTGCGGGACGGCTGGCCTTTGCGTCTGATTCGGCTCGGGTATGTTCCCCACACAAACCCTAGTTGTTTACAATCGGCGCGCGATATAGCGCCCGTACGGTGTCTCATGTACCCGTACAACGACCATCCCCATCCAACCGCTGAATCGACAACTGGCAGTGAGTGCCCTCGACGACGCGAACCGCCAACCATAGACCATCAGCCATGGTCCCTGAGGCCAAGGGTGGGATATAGGCCAAGTCGTCGTGTGGGATTTGTTGGTGAGGCAGTGAAGAATTGCGCGATTCAGCCCGTGTCTACCCCCGCCCGATAAACGTATTTTCGCTATTTTTTTAATTTATCATAGCTACCCGTCGAGCAGGCGAATCTAACCACATTGGACCCTATCGCTAGCATATGGATATAGAGGCCTTCGGTAGGCGTGGGTAGATGGGGGGCGCGTCGACGACTCATCTATGAGTGGTGGTTGACCGGCCGCCCATTCAGCCCGTTTATCTAATCTCGGCTCTAAAATACGGGGATGGGGCACCGCGCACCGACTACCTCATGGGCCACTCATGGGCTCTCCCACACCCTAACTAGGAGCTAGGCCATGGGACGGTACATGTGCGGCGGGCTAAATAGCAAGCTGCGTGTGGCAGGGATGCCTATGTGGGAGGATGTCGAGAACGCGGAAAATCCGGGTCGGTCGGCCCCGTTATTGATGAGCCGGCATCGACCGACATTGACCTGAAACTGACCACCAGCGGGCGTCACCCCTACGTATGGGCCTCTACTAGTGTTCATACGATCGATAAGTAGAGAGCCGATCATTGAGACGAGTGGGCTGCGCCCATCGGACCGCTCGCAGCCGTCGGACCTGACGTTGGCGGGGTGCGTGGGGGGGGCCGGCGTGCAATTACATGATCGACTTCGCGTGCGTGTCCTCCACGACCCCCACTTGGAGCAACGACCCCCGCTGGTGCACCCCGGAAATCGCGGCGACCGAGGCGGAGCAGGGTAAGTTGGCAGCGGACCGGGCGTCTTCCGCCCTAGTGCAGGGTGTTCACCGGTACTACCCTTTTGTGGTTGAGGACCGCGGCCGTCTCGGGAAGTCCGCTTTGACGGTGGTCTACATCTTCGCGGTGCTGTTGGCTGTGCGGAACTTCCATGGCGGTCCTTCCGCCCCGACCTCTTGCTTTCTTCGTGGTCAATCCGTTCAGGCACTTCGGAACTTTGTCGCCCGCCAGCCTGCTGAGTTCCGCCGTCACCTGTCGCGCACACGGCGGGGGCTGTTGCAGCGGGTCTCGGCTTGCGTGCATGGTACCCTGGGCGGCATTCTCACTGCCGGTGTGCAGATGGCCAAGTCTGATGCGTGTGCTCGTTCCCATTCTGCGTCTTCTCATGTTACTGCTTCCACCCTGCAGTCGCTGTAGAGGACCTTTCTGATTGTCCTTTTGTGATTTCCGATATCGCCTTCCGCTGCTAGCTCATGTAAATATAATAAGTAGAGAGCTGTCCCCGCCCCCCATGCGGGAGGGCTTGGGGCCGGGGGTGTATTTTCGATAACGCGAGTTTCAAGGTCGGACGGTTTCTTGAATCGGGGGCACATGGGGTACTATCCGTGTAGCCGCCTCAGACCTCTAGCTCAATATGTGTATAGCATCCCTATGAGATAGGCTACGGCTATAGACCTATTCTATTTCAAGTGCAGGTGGTGCCCGTTCGGCTCGGGCATGAGGCCGTGAGCATGGCCCCCCTCCGTGAGCCGAACGGGGACTGCCCATCCTCAGTCGCGACCGACATGAGGGCGTTTTTTGCGCACTGCTACGCAGCACACGAGCGGAATATACCGGGAAGTAAGCGATAAACACGATATACTATTCTATAGTACTAAGCAACGTACCGCGAAATGTATATTACGCTACATATCCGATTAGGCACCCGCTGGATGCGCCGTGTAAGCCTGTGGATTCTTTCCAAGGTGGCGGTGATGTCCGAGGGGAAGACGAGGTCATGCATTGCGCTCGTGGCCAACGCCTAGCTAGTCTATGAGGTTGGCGTGTAGGGTCTCGTCGGTGGGGCCGCAGCCCACGCAGGCGTTAGCGTGGTTCCAGAGGGCGGTTTTCAGGTTATAAGGGTGGAGGTGGGGGTCGGCGCCCTCCGGCATGGGGTCATGCACGCGTCGTCACTTTGCCGCCTCGCGGGGATCCCGACATTGTGTTGGCCTGTGCTTGTATTTTACTACATTGTCCTGGAGGACGACATGTATGCTGCCGACGAGGGTTTTGATGCTATGGCAAAGGAGCTAGGCAAGCATGGTGCTATTAAAAGGGCGCCCGATAGAAAACTCCGGGGGGCTAGAGCTTTTTCTCCAAAGAGGAATAACGAGAGAACGGCGAGAAGCAAAGTAATTTACGTATTCATGTAGAGAGACATTTTGCACTCCACATTTGCAACCCAAGCTACCGTTGGTAAGCGACGCCTAAGGTAGCGGTCTGGAAAATAAGAAAGCACACTAAGGAAGTCGGCATCTACATCTTTATTGCTCAGAAAATCCAGCAAGGTACAAGCCAGTTGGATCTCTGATATAGATTGTCTCTCTATTCTGAATCTCCTTCTCGTTTCCCTGGGGCCGCAACTTCACCACGCTGGCGGCTCGTGTTTCTACCACTGCGACTTGTTGGTCAGTCCGCGGGTGCTCCACCAACAATGCGACTGCCCCAAAGTTGGATTATTTGTTGTCCACTGCTGTACATTTGGCAACACAGCACCGCCTTCCACCATGTTGGGCTCCAACCGGCTTGGCAGTGCCAAATTGGTGGCATCTGCCCCACGGTTAAGCTGGCAGGCCGTACACATTGCCGTCAGCATTCGCCTCACCCATAGCACGTAGCACTTGATCGTCCACAGGAATGTTTCTGCCAAGCAATAAGTTTTGAATACTCGATATGTGCTGCTCTCTCCACATGCAATCCACTTTCTGTCGACATTTGGCCAGTGCGCTCGTCAAATACGTAGGCGTGCTTAAAGTACCCATCGGCAAGCTTGGCGTTCTTTGTCCTCTGATCCGGCACCACCTCGGAGTTTAGATCGTGCATATAGTACGTCACCCATCTTGTCGAAATCGAGGCCGCAGTGCCAGATAGCGACGATGGGTTTCGCATGTCCACACAACTTTCGCCTCACCAAACCATACACTCTTCCCTCACGAGCCAGCGAGTATGGATGCTGCGGAGGTAACAGCGGACCGAGCCGGCAGTGAACGCCGGCGAGGGTGGCGTTCCGGTGTCATCGGGAGGCGCCGCCCAACAGGCGACCGCCAGCAACGCGGAGGCGGCATGCCGGCATCACCCCGCAGCCGTGCCGCCGCCCGCCCCCCTACCAACCGCCGTAGCGCTGGTGACTCGTCCCAGCTCCCTACCGCGCCTATTCATTCCGTGCCCCATTCCGGCGGTCCCGTAGGTGTCACACATGTAACAAACGGTTCAACTGCACAAAAAATCAATATATGCGATAACTTTGGTGCCATAGTCATAGCCAACGCAAGCAGTGTTGTAGAACCTCAAAGCATCTAGTCCAAAGTGGCCAATGAGAGTGAGATCCTGTCCCTCATACTCACGAGCATGCGTCCACGTTTTCAGGTCGCAGACTTCTGCCCAAGAGACAGCAACACATTTGCATGTGCTGAGCCCAAAATCGAGGTACACATGTGACCCCATGCATCAGCACGATATCGCCATCAACCGTTATGACGCCCTTTACGACGTCACGGGTTTTCGCGAGCCGTGCAAGCTAAGCGTCGGCCTCGAAAAGCGCAACCACGTATGGCAACTCTGCTTGACACAACTCGAGTATTACACTGACAACAACTAACTCGCATGCCCAATGACATAGTAGCCGCGACGGTGTTCTGTGGGATGTCGCTGATGTCGCAGCTGGCCAGCGCGGCGTCGAGCTTGTGCTGCGCCCCCGTTGTGTTGTCCTTAGCCTCCATAGTACCACCGTCGAACACAAACAACGGGGGAACGCCGCGCCCAACGAGCTGTCTCGCCGGAAAGACGAAAGTCTTTGCCAACGGCTTAATATACTCGCCATGCGCTTAAATATGTACACAATAAGAACGCGGCATCAAAAGATGTAACCATGTGTGTCCGTCGACTGCCAATGTCTGGCCGCGGTAGCAGTGCTCCCACAAGATGACAGCCGGCCTTACGAACGGATACATGCATGAGCTCCTTTTGTTTAGGGACACCCATGGTCTCGGCAGTCGCCGCGAGGACGTGCGGGCGGAGGCACTAGGGCATGTGATGGCGCGCGCTTGTTGCCGACGCACTGCTTGCGGGCGGCATCTACTTACGACGATATATATGCGCGCCGGACTTGTGACTGAAACCATACGGGTACGGGAGTACCGCATCTCGGACTTGTTTCTGATTTATCGCGGGACGATACGGGCATATCTACGGTGTCGCAAGCAAGGGCGGTTGTTAATCGTGTTTTGTCTATATACGGTATATTGTCTATACATTGTAGTCGCTATAGCGACAGGTAATACAATCTAAACTCGTTTATGGGGTTTCCTCCTTTTCCGGCTATCGCTTTTCCGGCTACCGTTGCTGCTAAGTGGTACGGGTTGCTAGCTCACCCGTCGTTGCGCCCGTTTGGGTGGAGCACGACTAGACATATAATAAAAGCAGCCGTAACAGCCGAGCATGGCATCTTCCAATTTCGTTGTGTTACACACAACGATTAACTGTCTCGTAACATGTTGCGCGTAACGTCACATGTTGCAAGATCACACCTAGCCCCCATTCCGTAGTTCTCATCCGTACGTCCGTGCTCACCATGCCAAATGGAGTAGAAGAAAAACGAACCCGTCGCCGAACCGACGCTCGAATGGTTGCAAGCACATATACATGCCCATGCTACATTGTTGCGCGAGCTCACATCGTCGTTGGCCCGATTGATGGTTCGTGAACCCGTTGTTGATGGAGACGGAGCACATGAAACTGCTTCCGGGCGGCGCGTCGCGGGACAACAACCGACAGGCGGCAAGGGAGCCGCAGTGTGCCCCGACTTGCTAGAGCTAGCCCTGAGCAGCCGTGCTGGAGGAAAATCCCCGAGTGACGAAGATGACTACCTCGCGGTCCCACAACTACTACAACGAGTAGAGTATGGTTACGAGGACGTCCCACCGGTCAGCCGATTGCATGGGCTCTTCCCCTTGCGTATTTACCTGACGAACGAGTACCTCAAGCATGATTACCGGCGTCTGCCGGCCAAGGAGGAATACATTTGTATGACGTGGGGTCCACATGATGGCTGCTCTTTTCGTGGCCCTCGACGAGTTACCACCTTATTCCGTCCTTGTTGCTAATCAATAACACTTCACCTCCTACCTCGCGCGCGCCCGGAATCACGCGCCGAGGCCCTCGACAAAGCGTTTCGTCGTCGTCGTCGTCTCGTCGTCTTCGTCTCGTCGTCTCTCGTCGTCGTCTCGTCGTCGTCGTCTTTCGTCGTCGTCGTGCCTTCATGCGGAGGCTTAACGAGATCAAGCGTGTGCACGGTGACCAAGGTGTGCTAGACGTACTGCTACGGACCCGACATTTTCAGCCTGCAGCCGAGCACTTGGGCTCTTCGATTGTCGGGGATCTAATGAAGGACAACGAGCGTCAAGTCTTCGATGCGACGGTCGCCCGCAGCAACGCGAAGGTTATTACCGCCACTGCTTGGGTGGCGGCGGCGCTCGCATGACGCGGGCGTGGGCCACGAATGTGAGCACGAGTGACGGCGCGGGGCGCCTGCTTTAGTCGGAGCAGCTAGCTCTTTGCGAGATCACCTTTCGGTGACCGCCCCACAGCGTAGCTTGGCAGCTCAGCGGCGGGATGAGCGCTCCGTGTCCGGACCGGACCCCCTTATTACTCTACAGACTTCATCTAGACCTTCTTCGGCACGGCGGTTCGTACGGCCACAGCCGAGTGCGGCTCAACCGTCCGCACACATGCGCATGGCGGCTCAACAAGCCGCCTCCTATCATCACTGCGGCCGTCGGTTGTCACGCTACGCGTTACGGCTGGTGCGCAACGACCATCTTTCGCCCGTGTACGTTACGGGCGGGACAGAAGCGACGGGCGCGACGGGCGCGATGGCCGGCCCTCCTACCTGAACGTTGCCCCGCAAACCCGTAATGGTGCCCAGACTTACCCGTCCAACAATTACCGGCCAACCGCCGGCAACCTAACCGCCCGCGGCCAACTACTGTGCTGAAACGAACCGACCTCCTAGTACTCGTCCGAAGGCCAACCGTCGTACTTACATGATTGACGAGCCCGAAGCTGTCGCCCACACGGGCTGCTTCACTCCGGTCCCGTCTATTACCGCCGCGGCCAACTACTTTGCTGAAATGAACCGGCCTCCTAGTACTCGTCCGTCGGCCAACCGTCGTACTTACATAATTGATGAGCCCGAAGCTGTCTCCCACATGGGCTGCTTCACTCCGGTCCCGTCTACTAAATGAAGCGTTCGGCTCGGACCACGGAGTTGGGACAGCGGCCACTCGACCTACTCTCTAGCTCCCTCACCGTCAAGACGCTCAAGAGCTACGCCGGCAAGCTGTCTCAGTTCGCGGAGTTTTGCCACGACTCCGAGAACATCAGCCCGCCGGAGACGACCACTGTCACTTTCGTCCGGTGCGTCGCTTAGATTGGTGAGCGGGCCACATTGGGTCTAAGTCGTTACATCCTTACCTATCAACAATCAGCACGCTCTTCGAGTTGCACAACATCGACCCCATTATCGCTAAGGACAGCCTACACCTCACCGCCGCGCGTCGTGGCATGCTGCTAAGGCAACACCGCATGTAGGCTGCCCCTTTACGAGTCTTATTGCCTGCCGATGTCGCTTACGCTCTCGTCGAGCGGGCTGAGTTGATTGTGTATGCTCTTCCCCGCCCCGAGTACTATAGAACGACTTTCCGGGCCCTCGTGGCCTCGGTTGTCAACTTCATGTTCTTTGCCAAGGGACTTACTGGCGTGTCCTGCCGAGTGCGGGACGTGCATGTCATCGACGCCTAGATCATCACCATGCAGGTGTACCGTATCGTGAGAAGACCCATGTGTGCTACTCCTTCCCGTGTCGCTCGGAGCACCCCCTCGTCGCCCGTAACCTGCACCATATCATCAACAACGTACAACCTGCCCCCCCTCTCGCCCCCCCCCCCCCCCCTCACACCCCACCCTAGTCCTTGCTGCATTGGCCGAGACAAACTTATGGGCGGTCACCCCGAGCGAGCAATCCAAATATTGGACTGCCACTACCATGTCGGACTGGCTCCCTACGGCCGTTCGTCTCGTCTGTGCTGCCCCTCCTGCCGGCAGTTCCTGGAGCTTGCACAACCTTCACACGGGTGCAACCTCTGCTGGTAACGCCATCTATCGGGGTTCCGCTGTCCCACATTCGCCACCAGCAAGGCTGTTGGGCCACTAACTCCGACGTCGTTGTGGACTACATCGACCCTAACGTCCTCCCCCTTCACCTAGCGCGTCAGTAAGCTTTAGGCGAAAGGTTTTAGCGCAGGCAAGGAAAAGGTTTGCAGCAAAGGAAAATTGTTATAGTGCACCGGGGTGTACACGGCTTTATACAACTATCGGCTTGGCAGTCGTTCGCATGCATGCATCAAGCTTGGATATGCAATCTAGCAGGCTTGGAGCCATCAGGGAGTCATCAGGGCGTAATGGTTGACGAGGGCAGGACGTGTGGGAAGCACGCGGCATTTGTGTGTGGGCGGATCAGCAGCTTAGTTGCATGTAGTAGTTGTGTTAGTATAAGGAAGTGAGTGGTACGAGTATGACTGTATAGATGTGCGGGTATAGGTATGCATGCAAAGTTATGGTGGTAAACCTAACAGCGTCGGTGGTTCTTATTCGCTCGGTTACATCGCGCCACTTCGCCACTTCCAAGTTCAAGACTCCGCCGCGGTGGCCTTCATGACATGCTGGTGCTACCCCTTCTTTGTCAATCTACCGCTCTCCCCGTTCGCTCATCACTAGAAGCAAAACCAGACTCAACTTGAAATGACCTAAACAAGTTCATGGGGTTTCCTCTTTTCCTAACAGCCGCTTCAATTTATTCCTACTACCGTTATTGCGAAGTGGTACGGGTTACTAGTTCCTCCGTTGTTGCGCCAGTTTGGGTGGGGCACGACTAGACATATAGAATCAGCCGTAACAACTGAGCTTGCCATCTTTCAGTTTCGCTGTTTTACACCCAGCGCCCCCCTGCCCCCCCCTCCCTCCACGCTATATACCTTCCTGCGAATTTTGGCTCTTGTCCGTGACTGGGTGTAAAAGTACCTGCGCGATCTTTTTGGCAGAACCAGACTCAACTGGGAAACGCCTGCTGCTTCTTACATTGCTTTGCAGCATACGAGCAGTAGCGACTAGCTCACCGCAACGGGCGTTGCCATATACCTGTAGGCGTTGTTGAGCAGCAACGGGGGCGTTGTTGCTTCCGCCAGTAGGACTGGAAGAGAAAAAATAAGGATTTGCTTGCCAAAAGCGTTTCGCGCTCGCGAAACGCTTATCCTTAGGACCATTGTTCGCCGCCTCTCACAGCCGAGTGGGATGCCTCTGTCCGACGCTGCCGTCGCCGGCGGGGCTCTGCGTGCACCCTCCGTGGCGGAGCGTCTGCCTGAGCTGCTGCAAGCTGTCCGGTCCGCACCTGGTGGCGGGTCGTCCTGCGAGGCGGCGCTGGCGGAGGTCGTCGAGCTATGCAAGGGGCACGGTGGCAAGGGGGACCCCTGGAAGACCATGCTGGACGCGGGCGCGGTGCCGTTGCTGGTGGGCTTGCTGCGGGCGGGCGTGCCGGGTCGCACTCAGGAGTTGGCAGCCCGGGCCATCGACAACCTGCAGACCAGATTCGACGACGAGGTCCGAGATGCCCTGGGAAAAGCCGGGGCGATGCCTCTTCTGGTGGCGCTGATACGGGGGGAGGCACCCGAGAGCCCCCAAGAAGAAGCCGCATCTAGGGTCATATACAAGTTGGCTGTTTCCAGTATCCTCTGCTCAGATGTGGAGAAGTCGTCATTCACCGGAGCTGTACCCGCCTTGGTGGCTCTTATACAGGAGCGGAAGGGGCATTCGGTCCTGAGGAATGCCTTGGGCGCTCTTTGCCTCCTTACGGTCAGGGATGATGACAATGAGAATGATGCATTGGCAGCCGGCGTTGCGCCAGCCCTGTTGGCACAGCTTGAGCACATTGAGGAGTTCCCGATTTGCATCGCGACCCTGTTGCTGCAGGGCGTCAACCGTCTTGCTCTACTGCGACCCAAGGGCAGGGAGGCTGTGCTGGGAGCGGGCGCGGTGTCCACCCTCCTGGCTCTGCTTCAAAGGCCGGGCGCGTACAGATACCATGCACACGCAGTGAGCGTCGTTCTTGCTCTGCTGGACCTGGATGATGGCGATGACAAGGCGCTGCTGATGAACACCCTCATCCCTGCGCTCTTGAATTCGCTGGCCACGTGGCCGCACAGCGGCGCCCCGAGTGAGCAGGATGGCGATGGGGCCAACACAGATCTCATCAGGGAGGTCATCAATGTTTTGGAGAGAACCAGAGATGCCGAGGGCCCCATCGCGCGCGCGCTCGTCACCCTCATGCGCAGCCCCTCCCATCTTGGCCGGGATGCCCTGATGGACTACTTGGTACTCAACTGCCGCAGCGCCATAGCCATGGGTAGCACGGGCTTTATCAGGCATCTGCTGATCCTCGGAGCCGCCTCCGACCTGTGGTCGTCCTCCAACGCAATGCCACCCAGTTGCCCGAGGCGCAGGCAAGCCAGAGAGGCGCTCGAGTCCTGCATTGCCGACCGCCAGAAGCTGCTTGACGCAACGTTGGATGGGGAGGAGGAGCTGAGCGTTTCGGCCGGGCTCGCTGCGCTGGCATGCGCCGTAGCCTCAACGCCGGGCACCTTGGGGATCGCACCCCGCCGCATGGCCGTGGAGATGCTGTCCCAGGAGGAGTACGCTCAGCAATTGGCGCAGCTGATACTACAGGACAGCGAGCTGGGCGCCTCTGCACGCCGCGACGCGGCCCGGCTGTCCAGAATTATCAGCCCCGGGGCCGCGCGCCCCGCCAGCAACGATGACAGCAGCGTCTCTGGCAGGCCCGCCAAGCGCCCACGCACCCTCCAGCAGGACTTTGACAGGGACATTCCTGGCAGCCTCTGCTTCCTGGTGGCCGGCCGGCAGTTCTTCGGCTGCGCTCATCTCATCCGCAGCGCCAGCTGCACCCTGCGGGAGGCCATCGACCGGCTGCCCGGGGGTGATTCGACGCTCGGCAGCGCGGGCCGCCCGCTGCCGGTGGCTGGCCCGGCTTCCATCCCGGAGGACCGCCTGCACGCGCTCTTCCTGGCGTGCATGAGGCACGCGCACTGCGACGACAGCGTGGCGGAGCTGGGCGAGGCGGCGGCGGCGCTGTGGGAGTGCGCGCGCTGGCTGCAGATGGAGGATCTGATGGAGGAGTGCGAGGAGGAAATTGGGCGGCAGCTGCGGGCGTGCGCATCGGGGGAGGAGTCTGTGCGGCTGTTGGAGGAGGCGGCGCTGGGGATGCTGCGGGGCGGCTGCCAGGGCAAGGGGCTGCCGGCAGCTTGCGGGGCGGCGATGGTGCGGTGGGCCGACGGCGAGGCGATGAGGGCAGTGCTGGGCCGGATCGTGGAGGCTGGGGCGGGGGAGGAGGGCCTGATGGTGGAGTGCATGCCGCACATGGTGGAGGCGGTGGCGGAGCTCGCGGCCGTGGGTCGCGAGGTGGTGGAGAACTCGATGCAGACCGACATCTTCTCGGAGATGGCGCAGCGCGCAGCTTGATCATGATGGGAAATGCGGACAACGCGGCTCCTGAGTTGCAGATGTCTAACCACAGTAGGAGCACGAGTGAGCAGAAGGGCGCCTCATGGAGGAGACGTGAGTGCTGGCCATCCCTACAAGCAGGGGCATGGACGCCGGAGACTGGTGGAACACATGCGCGGATGATGCAGTAACGGGTCCCCTCACGTATTGCGTCTCCTTACCTGCCCATCAAGTAAAAGGATGCCACAGCGTAGGATCCACAGGGCGATAGTTGAACCAGCTGCATGGCTTCATGGACGCCCCGCGAGTTCCAGTCCAGCAACGTGTTGCCAATATGTGTCATTATACAGAGCTATTTGAGTGAGACGACCTGCGCGAGGTGAATGTCAGCATTGCATTTGCACAGCCTGTTGGATGCGTGGCCTCGCGCGATGTAAACTGCACGCTCCGCCATGGGCGCTCTACCTGACCCCGAATCATGCCCTTGCCCGCTGGAATGTTCTCCCCGAGGCCGTTGAGGCCGCGTGGGTAACTTCCACCATATCTCACCCAACTTCCACGGGCTGAGGATATCCCACACAGCGCCCACCGGGGAGCCCGCACCCGCGATGACACTGCACGCCTACTGAGTGCAATGCTGGGGCAGCAGCGGGGATGCATTCCAGGCACATGGCGCATGATGGCCTGCTCCGACCTGCCGGCCATCTGCTGCGTTTTGTCGGTGTATCGGGCGACAGTCAGCGGAGAGGCGGCTAACCGACTCACCGGGACCGCGCGCACCAGCGCAGGGCGCAAACCACCGCGACGACGGCACAGGGCCTGCTGAGATGCACCATTGTTGCTATGGGGAAACGGTGGCACCCTTCATGTTGAATAAATAGGGAATCTGACATAAATCTGATCATGCGAGCTCCCCAAGCGGGGGGACATTTCTCAACGAGCGCCGTCGCGGCAGTGCACGAGGTACTTGTACGCCTGTTCCTGCACGCCCGCCCGCATGTAATGGAACGTCGTCGAGTTCTCGGATATCGCGTCGAGCCCCACCTTCATGGTCCCAAACTCCTTCCTGTACCGCGTGTACCAGTCCTGGTTCCCGCCTTGCGGACTCGGGCGGTAACCGATCGTAGTTTGTGGATTGAAGAGATGGAAGATCTCCTCCCCCGCGGCGTCCGTCGTCTGGAACGGCGAAATTCCCGACAGCAGCAGGCACTGCCCCACCTCCACGTCCTCCGCTCCGCTGGTGCACTTGGCGGTGTCGATGTTCTTCACAAACTCGCGCACCGCCACCCGGTCCAGCACATAGCCCGCGCCCCCGCTCGTGTACGTTTCCCGGTGGCCAGGGATCTTCAGGCGGTGCCCCAGGTATACCCCCTTCCCCGCCGCCCTGGCCGCCGACACCTCCGGCGACAGCAGGTATTCCACCAGGTTGTCCACGATCACGAAGGTGTCGTCGTCGGCCTTCATGAACCAGTCAAACTTGTTCCCGTAGTGGTACCACGCAAACTTGAACATTGCGCGCGTCTTCTCGCCCAGGTTTTTGTACGAGTCGCCGCCGGCCACAGGCGTCTCGATGGCAGACAGCTCGCGCTGCACGGCGTTGCTGAACGCTACGAACCCGTCGCACGACCGGCCCCACGTCATGCGCACGTCGCGCAGGTCGCTGTCGTGCTTGTCCGCAGTGGTGACAATCATGCAGAGGATGCGCGCTCCAGGCGGCCGCGGCCGCCGCGCCGGCGCGACCCTGATCTTGTCATACACTCGCTTGAAGGCGGAAGTCAGATTACAATCGCGCTCAGGGTCGAAGGACACGGCCGGGAGCTGGCCTCTGATGTGCTGCTTATGGAGCAGGTAGGGGTCAACCTTGCCGACCTGCATGCAGTGCACCGGTCGGGTGTGTGCCCTCAGACTGTCCTTTGGCAGATCCTCATATCCAGCCGCATGTGTCTGGCAATGCACGGCGCTCAGGGGGCGCGGCGTACCCGTGCTAGGATGTGGCAGTCCAGGTTCTCCTTCACCACGGGCTCACGGCACATGCTCTGATGGTGCTCGCCGTCGCTGACATCACCCCTCAGAAGTGCGCGCCTTGGGGTGTGACTCTGCGGCGGGGATTACCGGGTCATACCTTATCCGTCTGCCTGCCACGCTTTGCACTCCACCATGGTCACTGTGGCTTTTTTTTGGGGGGGGGGGGGGGGGGGGGGAGCTGCACAGTGCCTCGCACGGGCTCCCGCGCCTGGTACGTGCTCACGTTTGAAGTATAAACCCACATGCGTACTACAGGGATAGTAGGATGCCATGGGCTGGGCCAGAATTCCGGGAGACGGGGCGCCTTGATGCGTAGCGCGCCCCATCTGAATCAGCGATTGGACAGTGCCTCCGATGCACCGCACTCCCTTGCCAGCTGCACGTACTGATACCTTGCGAGCTGAGCTACAGACGGTATGGTGCGGTATACGGCTGTCACTATCAGTATAGTCTCACAACTCCACGGTATGGATACTGTATATCATGCTTATACGCCCGTAAATGACTGTAAGTACCTACAAACCAACTTTAGAAGGAGGGAGAGGGGGGGGGGGACATCAACTCTAGCTACGAATAGCTACTTGATCAGAGGCTGAGCCGATGCCTGACCACGGGGCTGTCCGGAGACTATTGCCGCTGCTTGAGAGGAGCTTAGTAGGGTTCGCCGTTCGGCTGCTTGAGGGCAGCCGTTCGCCAACGGAGTTTGGGTGGGGTGCGGCTTCGGCGGCTGGCTAAGTGGGTGGGGTGGCTACTCACCGCGCCAAAACAGTTCCCGCCAACAACGTCCAGCAGCAGCAGCAGCGTCAGCACCGCCGCGGCAGCTGTCTGGTCCATCTCTCTAGACTTCTTCGCCTCAAGCACGCGCCCTCGCCGGTCACAGCGCCCGGGGGGCAGTATATCGGAGGGAAGGTGTATGAATGAGTCGCTCTATCTGTCGCTGCTGCTCCTCGCGCCGCAGAAGGCCGCATTCGAAGCCGACCGCGGCGGATCACGCCAGCAAACAGCGCCAAAGTTTGTCCCGTATCCGCCCTATATACCTCGCGTAAAACAAACTCCTTCCTCAGTACTTTCCGTTCATTCTCCGGACGCTTTCCTCATAACTAAAGACATAAAATCGTAGCTACAGGTGCAAATTAATAGCGACTAAGGATTACTTCCCTCGGCAGCGCGCGATCACCGATGATTATAAATGAAATCAATATTATAATAAATACCTCGCATTTATCCTCGTCAAATATTTGTAGTCGCAATAAGTAAAGATATGCATCATGTCGATGCATAATTGATATTCGCTTGTCGCTAGCGACTGTATGCCGATCGATAATATTGCTGTGTTGATTAATGTACCGCCGATGCCTGATACTTAGTCGCTACATCATTGATTTAAATTTACATGGGGATTTGGCCGATTAAGGCGGGGCAGCAGCGCGAGTGACCTACGGATGAAGGCGCCAGGCAGACCGTAGCGACCAATGCTTCCGAGCGGGCGAGCGGAGAAACCGACACACGGCGAGACGACACGCATCTTTCTGCGAGGTCACCCTGAACGCCATCGCCAGGGCAGGTGCTGAAAGCTTTGCTTCGTCGTCCGACGCTTCAGCGCACCGGCCAACAACGCGTGTGAGCTTCAGAGACGACGTGCTCGTATACCTGTAGCATTATCCTCTCATATATATTCTTAAATATGAGTAAGATACGGGTATTCTGACGGCATTCATCGATGCTGTTTTCATCCGTCTGACCATCTCAGGGTCGGCTCTACATGTACAGGTGGAGCGCAGGGTAAAATAATAATGGTATAAAAACGTTGAATAATTACCATCAATCAGCGCAGCAGCCGCCCGCTCCACGTCGCGATTATACCCGCTGCTGCTGGCCTCCCCCCCCCCCCCCCCCCCCCCTCTGCTCCCAACCTCCACGCCTTCGTCCCCGCCGGGGGTTGTGGTGCGATGGAAGATCCGGGTCGACAATACCTATACTCTGCACCGAAGGACGGTTCTGACGCGAGGCAGCGAGCTTCCGGCAAGGCGCCCGCAGCGGCGGAGGGCAGCAGCGGCAGCAGGGGGCTGCCGCCGAGATCCCCCGCGCACCCCCCCGCCGCGGGCAGCCGAGATGAAGGTGGCAGCGACCGGGCGAGCCTGGGCCGCTGGGACGCCGCGCTGGGCAACGTGGCGGATGCGGGGGTGGCGCTGCAGCAGCTAAAGCACGCGCTGGACGACGCGATTTACTTGGACGAGGATGCGTACAACGGCGTGGCTTCCCTCACGCACTACACGCGGACCATACAGGTGGCGCCCTCCTCCTAGGTGACTGGCGCGTATCATCGCTGGCAAAGGCACAGCATGCGTCACGTGCCAGGTGGATTAGGCGCTGAAGAGTTTGCAGGTTGGGCGACAGGGCTCCTACCAGCAAAAGGCAAAAGAGAAAGCAATCGGGCAGGGTTTCCTTGAGTTCGCGAGTGCTGTGCTGTGCAGGCCCAGCAGCGGCGCATCCTGGAGCTGGAGCACGAGCTGGAAGCGGCGCTAGGTGCGGTGGAGCGGTCTGATAGCAGGGCGCGCGAGTCGGAACGGCAGCGGCAGGAGGCGGAGATGCGGGCATCCAGCATCGAGGCGGAGCTGGAGAACAATGCAGGTTGGCGCCACTGGCTTCCGGGCGCCGTCAGGGTGTGGGCGCACGATGCTGCCTTGGGCTGGCCCCCTTACCTCCGCTGCGCCGCGCCGCCCCCGCAGTTGTCTTCAAGATGCACTACAACGAGCTCCTGGCCAAGACGGAGGAGGTCCAGAAGCTGAAGGCCATCATCGAGGGGCTCTCCAACCAGCGGTAGCGGCGGCGGCCTGGCTCCTGATTACCCACCGGCAGTCCCATGTGCGGGACTGCTTTCGATGCAATGGCGAAGGCATGGGAGCATTGACCTTGATATTTAACCATCCCGGTGGCGAAGCAAACAGGCATGTGTTACTGTAACCCTGCATTGAGCGGTGCCCTCCCTGCCACCAGCTTTACGATAGATGAGTGCCGCAGGAAGCGTTAGTTCCTCCCATCTGTACCATGAAAGTCCAATGACGGAGCTTGTTCAAGGAGGCCTGCTCAGTTTTAATCACGCCACGGTTTTGTCACCATCAAAGTATAGCGTAGCCGTCGCCAAATGCCGCGGAACGCTCACAGGGGCCTGCATAGGCTGCAGCCAGTGCCCACAGCCTCCGCGCGCAGTCGCAATCCCACTGGCCCACCTACACCCGCAGGCCGCATCACTACCTTTGCACGAATGAGGCCACGAGCTGGCTGTCCGCTGCGTGTCGGTCATATATCTGGGGCACAGGGCTCCGTACGCTGTAGTGGATCGTGCGGTGCATCCCAGCTCTGCTGGGCTTGACCACAGTCGTCAGCCACCGCCGATACAACACTCTGAGCCACCACTGCCATCCGTCGGCAGCAGGGGCTGTCACAGCCTGTACACGTACCTCAAGGGGACGTCACGTGTGGTGGCATGTGGGGCGCTCGGTATGGTGTTACGTAGGATGTTGCGTCCTTAACAACTACGATTATAAACAACTACTTAACAACTACTGACAGGCGCTCAAGTTGCGATTGCAGTCGGGGCGCGCCCTGGCGGCCTGTGGCCCATTCCTTGCCCTGCAAGCTGCTGCGCAATGAACAGCCAGAACATCACTGGTCGATGAGGGCACCCCATGTCTCACCCAGGGCAATGCACCCTTGTTATGTGGCAAAATGGGGGCCATCATGAGACGTGTGGTGCCCAACTTGCCACCTAGCAAGTTGCCTGTGGCCTCAGTGAACAATAGCGCATGTGCCGGACTAATAGAGTGCTGGGACCCTTTCAACCGTTTCGAAGATGTGCCAAGAACCTCGGCCCCTGGACATAATCAAGGAAACAGGACTGCAAACACCCGTGCTGCCATAGATAGGGCGGCAGCACTTGCCCTGTATTTATAGTCACACACAGGTAGTCGATACTGACAGTTATGGGGCAGCGTACACCGCACACTTCCGCGCACTGTCTCCCACGGCGGATGTTGCATTTTGGGTCGTGAGTAGGGGAGGGAAGCCCCATTGCGCGGTCAAGTTGTGGCCACCAGTGGAGGCAAAATGGCGGACTTGACTTGAAAGGGTGACCGCGTGAGGGGCGGTTGTCATTGGGGAAGAGGTGTGTTTACAGGGGATCGACCAATATCCAGCGCGGCCGTCCCGAGCAGGGGGGGGTGAGCGCGGCAGGCGGACGGCTTAGTCCATGCTCTGCATGCCCTCCACCTCGGCCTCCGTGAACTTGCCCTTGCCCTTATCGGCAGACTTGGCACCCTTCTTCCTCTCCAGCAGCGCCCTGCGCACACAGAGCGGGCATAGCAGGCACAAATCAAACATCCGCAAACATCGGTGACTCGAAGCTGGCACCCCCTTTGGCAGATCATCGACAGATATCTCACACGGTAAATGGACATGACTTCACAGAAAATGAAACATCCTCAAATGAAGAATGGATATGCCGCATGAGACTCGTGGATTGCCAGATCAGCATATGAAACAGGGACAGGGCGCTAGGGGGGGGGGGGGGGGGGGGCGTACCGCCTGTCCTTGTCAATCTTCAGCTTAGTGACGATGACCTTGGAAGGGTCGATGCCGACGTTCACGGTGGCGCCTGCATGTCGCAGGGCGCGCTTGTCAGGGGTGCAGCCGAACGCAGAGGGGGGGAAGGGGGCACGAGGGTGATTGGGAGGGGGGAGGGAGAAAGGAGGGTGACAGTCGCCTGGGGCTGACTTCATGCGTGTGTGAGAGGATCGACTTTATCCACACTAAAGAACCTGTGGCGGCGGAGGATGGCCGCCCCAGACCTAGTTGGTGGTGTGCTGTAGCATCGTGTTTGATAGCCCGGCAATCATGGAGGAATCGGTGGGCCTTGCAATTTCCGATGCGTGATGGCGGGTCATTTTTCTGACCCGGGATCGCTAGGGAGTGGAAAGAGGGGGGAGAAAGGGGGGGGGCGGGCGGGGGGCCACAAGGCGCGCACCGTTGGTCTTCTCGCGGGTGATGCGCTCCACGTGGATCACCCACTTCTTGCGGTAGCAGGTCACCACCTTGCCCTCACGGCCCTGTTGTCATTTTTTTGTGGAGAGGGGGGGGGGGGGGGGCAAAGTGTGGGTGAGGTGTGGGCCCAGGATTGGCAGGTGGGCGTGACCTCTGTATGCAGCCAGGTGGTCAGGGCAGCGGCTGTGGGGCGCACCTTGTAGGTGCCACGGACAACCTGCACCTCGTCGTCCTTGCGGATCGGGACAGAGCGCACCTGCGCGCGAGGAAGGTCGAGGGGGGGGAGGAGGCTCAGCCGGCTGCTGCGGAGTCGGCGCGTCCGGAGGGAAAAGGCAAGGTATGGCAGACGGCCAGGGGGTAGCAGCGCTCGGCACGGGGGCTTACGCCATGCTTGTTCCTGAGCTCCGCCGACAGGGGCGCGCTCATGAGCTTGCGGCGCTCGCTGGAGGGCGCAGAGAAGTGAGCCTGAGCATTGTGGGGGGGGGGGGGGGGGGGGGGGGGGGGGGAAGAGGGGGGAGAGTCAGGCTCACCCTCCGCGCAACCCAGGCCTTGGATGCATGCCACAATGTGGCGGGCACGGAATCAGCCGAATCGCGTTGGAGCCTACCCCTGTATTCCCCCCCCCCCCCCCCTCTTTTGGGGTGAAAAGTGTCTCCAAATCAGGACGACCGAAACCCAACCATTTGCCAAACCACGCGCTGCACCCGTACTCTGCCACCAAGTCGGAGATGCGCTCACTTGCAGACCAGATGTTCCAGCACACGGAACGGTTCGGGAAGGGCAGCCATTCCTGCAGTGAACCTCCCCCCCCCCCCTCCCCCGGGGCGCCCCAGAGGATCCCTGCAGTCCCCCCGCCTCCCGCCGTGCTGGGCCCGCCCCGCCCGATCACGAACCCCCTACACCCCCCCTGCTTGGACGGGTCTCGCTACGGTAACCTGTCTGGCGCGCAGGTTTTCCTCCGCCGCCGCGCGCACGCTTAGCGGCGGCCGCGCGCGTTAAGGTATTTTAAGAGGGCGGCAGAAAATGGGTGGCGGCGGCGGCGGCGGGCCCGACAGCCGGCCGCCTGAGCGCGGGAGATCCGGCGGCGAGCACCCGGCCCGCGCGGCAATCACCTTGCGGCTCTTGCGCCGGGAGCTGCTGACAGCACTGTTGAACTTCATGGCTGCGACTCGTGGGGTTGGGGCGGGGCTGCAGGGCCGCCAGGGTGGGTTGAGCAACAACGAAGAGAGGGATGTGGGGGAGTCGGGCGGCGCACAAGAAGGCGGCGGCGGGCGTGCGCAGCGCGCATTCTACCACGCCCTGGCGGCCGGTTCTCGTCCCGCCTTTTTTTTCTTTTTTTTTTCGCCCCCGGGTTTTCGTCCCGCCTTGCTCTGCTAAAGCGCTGCTGCTGCTGCTGTTGGCGATGCGTAGCGCGCGCAATCGCGACGACGGGCGGGCGCGGCACTACACACCGACTACTATCACGCGCCCTCACGATGTCTGTCAATACGAGGTACTGTGTATTTGTACGCCGTCATCGGGTATTTGATGTAATATATCCGTAATGAATGCGTTGTGATAATTCTTCAAACAATCAGCTACGCCTGCTGATGGACACTACTAGTACCTGTACGTACCGGTACTGGTAGATAGTACTTTTTGGTTACAGGGAGAGCGTCAAGAGAATGAATGCAAAGATGGCATCAATTATAGTCATCAAGCAAATTGCCGAAGCATCCTGCAAGACTAATTAAAGGCCAGTGACAGAATTTCCAACACTGTTGGATATAATTACATGAGCTAGCAGCAGAAGGCGATATCGGAAATCACCAAAATAAAAGGCAATCAGAAAGGTCCTCTACAGCGACTGCGGGGTGGAAGCAGTAACATGAGAAGACGCAGAGTGGGCACGAGCACACGCATCAGACTTGGCCATCTGCACACCGGCAGAGAGAATGCCGCCCAGGGTACCATGCACGCAAGCCGAGACCCGCTGCAACAGCCCCCGCCGTGTGCGCGACAGGTGACGGCGGAACTCAGCAGGTTGGCCGGCGACAAAGTTTCGAAGTGCCTGAACGGATTGACCACGAAGAAAGCAAGAGGTCGGGGCGGAAGGACCGCCAGGGAAGTTGCGCACAGCCAATAGCACCGCGAAGATGTAGACCACAGTCAAAGCGGACTTCCCGAGTCGGCCGCGGTCCTCAACCACAAAAGGGTAGTACCGGTGAACACCCTGCACTGGGGCGGAAGACGCCCGGTCCGCTGCCAACTTAGCATGCTCCGCCTCGGTCGCCGCGATTCCCGGGATGCACCAGCGGGGGTCGTTGCTCCAAGTGGGGGTCGTGGAGGACACGCACGCGAAGTCGATCATGTAATCGCACGCTGCCCCTCCCCACCCCGCCAGCGTCAGGTCCGACGGCCGCGAGCGGTCCGCTGGGCGCAGCCCACTCGTCTCAAGGGTCAAGTCGCCGGCTCCCGAGCGGTCCCCGGTCAAGCACCGCCCCCGCATCAATTGCCACAGATGCCCAGAGATTCTTCAAAGCGGTATGCATGCGGTGCTTGTAGTTCGCTACGGGGCATATGGGTAGATGATCCACGATGAAATCCGTAGCGCTCCGGTTCGAGCCATCCGTAGAGCGAAGCCATAAGGATCAATACCACACGTTGGGCCAGGGCAAGTGACAAGCGCGGAACCTCCGCGCGGGCAAAGGCCCAGTACCCGCGCAGCGGCGGCCGCATAAGCAGCATGGGGAATCTTGCGGGCGGACTCGTGATCCGACTGGAAAAGCGATAGGGAGCCCGGCCCGCACGCGCTGTACAGGCGCAGGGTATCAAGTCGCGAGGCCGCTGCACCAGTACGTTGGAAGCTGAGATCGAGGGCCACGAAGTCACGCAAGCGAATCGCACTGTTGGATTCATATAATTACATGAGCTAGCAGCAGAAGGCGATATCGGAAATCACCAAAATAAAAGGCAATCAGAAAGGTCCTCTACATCGCACTGTTGGATCACCGTCTAAAACACTGATGGGCACTACCTGTACAGATACCTATACTGGTTTCCTGAATACGGACGATAATATAATACCCACTTATACTCGAACGAAATACATAACCTACCGGTGCCTACAGTACAGCCATATAATCTGGGAAGACCAAGTATTACATTTTTCGGTTGAATGGATCACCTGCAGTACTGGTAGTCGTTTTAGATCCTGGTGTAGATAGTGCTCTTGATGATCGATAGTGCACCTGCTGATCGATTATGATGCGAACGCCGCGCGACATGCGCCCCGCGTGCGCGGTTCCCCCCCCCCCCCCCCCCCCCCCAGCCCCGCCCCGCCCCCTCCGCCGTGTACAACCAGAACTCAACTGTCAGGACTTCTGACGCAGTCACTGCACACGCCCATCGTTAGCGTCCAGCACGCAGTATACGGACCGCTGGATCTTGTTCCTTCAATAATTTCAGCTGCCCGTGTTGCTACGCTCGTTCCCAAAGCCGGTCTATTTTCCGTTACGCGTCGTTACGCCCCGCCGCATGCCGGTAGGCTGAGCTGCAGGCCGCGGCAGCAGTGGCGTCGCCCTCGGCACAACTCCCTGAACCTTAATTACGCGTCCGGCCTCGAATTCGCCGCGCTTCGAGCCACTTCGCGCGCGCCGAGGCGACCAGGGCGCTGCTGCCCTCCGGTCCCGCGTCCCCGCGAGGTCGCGCTGTCGTCGGGGCGCCATGGCGGGCAACTATGCCGTTATCACACAGTCGCACCTGGACACCATCAGGCAAAAGGTGAGCGGCTGCTTTTGCTCCCCCCCCCCCCCCCCTCCCCCCCCCGCGCTGCCGAACCCCCGTCCGGAAAACACAAGCAAGATACCGCGATACCTTGGTGGGCCAGCCGCACAGCTGGGTTGGCCTCAGGGCACCCTCCTAGGGAGGAAATTGTTCAGGCATGCACTCTGGGCAGTGCTATGCCCCCCCCCCCCCCCCCCCCCCCCCCCCGTCGTGTGAGAATAGGAAACGCAATGCCAGAGCACGTTATAATCGCCCACCTTACAACCCTACCTTTGAAAACACCGGCCAGGATCGCTGTGAGTGGGACACCCGGCGTTGATCCTTAGTATCCCATATCCCATATCCCATATTCCTTAGTACCTACATATCCCATTTGATTGAAAAGAGCGCCCTATTCCTTGGTTGCCAGGTGAGTCCCGGGACGAGCCAGAATCAAACCATCCAGGACAAGAAGACGCGCAAGGGAATGAGCGACGCACGGGCAGCGAAATGGACCAACACGATTGATGCTCAGCGGCTGCATAAGGAGCGGATGCGGGAGGAGCGGGAGGCGGCGGCGGAGGAGGAGCGGAAGAAGGACGATGTGCGCCAGGCGCGCATCCGCGCGGAGGAGCGCAGGCAGCAGATCGAGCGCGCCAATAAGATGCTGTACGACGAGACGGATCGCGTGAAGGCCTTCAATGCCAAGCTGCTGCACAGTGACACGCTGCTGGTGAACCAGAAGCAGATCACGCTGAAGAAGGACGTTGAGAATATGTACAAGGAGGCCGACAAGACGTTCTTCAAGCAGCAACAGGCTGCCCTGGAGGTATTTCGACCAGCCGCTGCTCCCATGTCCATCTCAAGATGTCCATGCCCATCTTTGATCCGCTGCCCCGACGTCCATGCACCTCCAGATGCGCAAACCCCGTGGCTCGCCGGTTGTCCTCATATCCCCCCCCCCCCCCTCCCCGCCGGCTTCGTCCCTCCAGCTTGCAGAGCAGGCGGAGCTAGCCAAGCTGGAGGAGCGCCGGCAAGCCGCCCTGCTGCAGAAGGAAATTCAGTTTGAGCAGCTTGATGAGCTCAAGAAGAAGATCATGGACGAGAGGTGCGTGCTCCATGACTCCCAGCCCCCCCATCCCCCCCCCCCCCCCCCCCCCCCAGGCCCCCGCCGCTCGGGTTGTTAGGGTTTAGGGTTTCCCCTGTCCGTCATTCCCATTGCACATCCTCGTCGCTTGATACAATTCTCGATGCAAATGGCCGGAGTGCCTGACATTGATGCTGGATGGCCGATCAGGAAGCAAAAGATGCTGGAGGGCGAGATCCTCAAGGCGGCGGCGGAGAAGGAGAAGCAGAAGGACATCGAGGCGGCGCTGAGAGCCAGGCGCCAGGCGCAGGAGCGCAACCTGGAGATGGTGCGCGCCAACGACGCGCTTCAGGAGTACAAGGCAGTGCAGGCCGACAGGGAGCGGATGGCCGACGAGCAGATTGCGGGTCAGTTGCCCGTGGTGGCCGCGCCCCTGGCATTGTGTTGCCCCTTTCCCCCATCACCCAATTCAGCGCTTGGCGATCGGCGAGGAGAGCTCAGTCACTGACGTGGGCTTTGGTGGCGGTGGTGTGTAGGCTACGCCGCGCAAAAGGCGGCCATGATAGAGGAGAGGAAGCGCCGCGAGATGCTGCGCCAGGCGGAGAAGGAGAGCCGGCGGCAGCGGATGATCGACTACATGGAGGAGAACCTGGAGAAGGTGGGGATTGTTTTGTTGGGCGCTGCGTTACGTGCCCCGCGCCCGGCAACTGTGAGTGGGGAGGGGGGGCGCTGGTCTGGCGCAGGGCCTGACCCGCTTCCCGACCTGCCCCTGTGCTGCGCAGGAGCGCGCAAGGAACGAGAAGTTGCTGGCTATGCAGCTCAATGAGGCCGAGACCAAGCACGCGGGCGACATGGCCGAGCGCAACAGGCAGGCTGCGGACCTGCAGGCCGCGATCGACCGCAGCCGGCAGCAGCAGCTGGACATGAAGATGGAGCGCCAGCTGCGCGAGAAGGAGGAAGGGAAGATGTTTGCCGACGCGTGGACGCACCGGCTGGAGGAGCTCAAGGCGGAGGAGGAGGAGGAGAAGCGGGAGGCGTTTGAGCGCAACCTGCACAACCGCAAACTGCTGCAGCGCCAGATCGACCAGAAGGCGTCGCGCAAGGCGGCCGCGCGCGAGGAGGAGCTGCAGGAGGCGCTGCTTTCGCAGATCCAGCTGGAGGAGGACGACGCGATGTACCAGGAGTACACGGCGGCGTGCCTGGATGAGTGGGGCCGCCAGGGCAAGGACATCAAGCCGATGACGATCCACATGCGCAAGGAGGCCAACCCCTCCTTTGCCACTGGCCCGGACATGACCAAGTCTCTGCGATAGGAGACCCTCCCCCCCCCCCCCCCGCCCCTTCCTGCCCTAATGGACAGACGCCCCTGTAAGGTTTACTCCCGCGTCGCGCCCAGCACTAGCCCCACTGCACAGGGACCCGCTTTGTGCCAATCGGCAAGGAGTGATGACATTTCACACTCACCACAAGCTGCATAGTCCCGCGCTGCGCATCTTCATCCAGATGTTTCCGTAGTGTACTGCCATGATACCCATGGGGGTCTTGCTGTTCCCCTCCATTTGAAGGCTATGGGCAATGCTCTGATCATGGGCAATGCACATGAATCTTCTTCTTCTATGGGCAATGCTCTGCATACGAGCGTGAGGGCGGCTGAAAGTCACCTCTCTCAGACAACTGCACTCGCACTGCCGGCACCAGTACTGCCTGGCGCCGACAGAGAGAGAGAGAGAGAGAGAGAGAGAGCAACAACGTTACATTGAGTTGTAGATAGGTGGTTCCGCACGCCCTGTGTTGTGGTGCGTCATTTCTTGGCGGGATTTGAACTTTCTTACGACTTTGTTCCTGCTTAGTCTTTGATGCTGAACATGCCAACTGTCTTACGGCCCGTCGGCACGAACTTGCATAGGGTCCACTAGTGAAAGGGCAAGGGCGTAGCGTGCTGCCCTCTGAAGGCCAGGTTCGGCGAAATAAAAGTCCGCGCCGGCACATATTCACAGCCTCCCTGGCGCCATACACAGGGCAGCACATCCTCGCGTGGCAATCCAAAATCACTCTCCACTGACGCAGGATCTGGATGGCGTGCATGTTGTGAGGCAGGCCGCGGTCACGCGTGCGTAGAATGGGCCCACCATGCCGCAATGCGCTGTATTGATACCTTGTAGATACATACATCGCGCCACAGCTGCGGAGACTGGGGGTCATTCCGCCGTCTTCTATGAGGGCAACATGCAGGAAAACACCGCTCTGGTGAAATCGAAAGCAGATCGCGAGAATGAGGGGGGTGCGGGAGGCGGGATGGGGGGAGGTGTCCGCATGGCGCAGGTAGCGGCAGCAGCCTCAATGCGCGCTACTCCACTGCATGCTGCTACTTGTCCGCGCTTGGCCTTCGGAGGGCTGCACACCAAGCGCTCTAATTTGTGGACCCTCTGCGGGCTCCAGGCTCGAGTGCCAGTGCGGCGAGCGGCTCCCGTGCATAAACAAGGGCCGCGAAGATCCTTAGGAGTTACACTACAGCACCGGGCACAACAGTGCCACTCGGAGGATTGGACCCGGGCTGTGTAGCCGCCCCGCATGAGCGGAGGAACGCCAACAGCAAGCCGAACCGGACGGCGCGGCTCAACTGTGGTTCCGATCTCAATCCGCGCAGTAATTCTGCGTGCGGATCCGTCAGCGCCTCGGCCCGAGGTGCATCATGAAAGGAGACGGCAGCAGGTGGTTGGTCGCCCTCGTGGCGGCACCCCCATGTCATCCCCCCCCCCCCCCCCCCCCCCCTTCTTGATTGCCCAGGCCAAGCCTTGCAACAGTGAAACCCTTGCGGCGCCTCAACGGCATGTCACTGCCGCCGCAGCCACGGCAGGCCGAGCCCCTTCCAGAGGGTAGGCGGCGCCCCCTGGCTGCCCGCCCCCTCGCCGTCGCCCTTGCCGTCCGGCGCCTCTGAGTGCTCGCCGGTGGCCGGCGGTCTGCGGTCCGCGGTGTCGGCCGGCCCCCAAAGGCCGGCCGCAGCAGGGACAGGGGCCTCCAGCGCGGCGCGGCCGCGGCGGGTGCGCAGCTCCGCGAGCTGCTCCAGCCGGCGGTGCGCCGAGCGGTACTGGCGGCTGAGGGGCGTGTCGGCGGCGCACGGGCCGGCGGCGGCGCGGCTGCGCGCGTGCAGCAGCTCCACCTGGTGCTGCACGCTCATGGTGGCCTGGTCAATCGAGGCGACCGCCTCGTCCGCGCCCTCCCGCTCCCGCAGCCGCGCGCCCAGCTGCGACGACAGCTCCTCCGCGCGCCCCGTGCACAGCTCCACCTCCGCCAGCACCTGCTGCAGCTGCCCCTGCAGCCGCCCAGGCGGAATGCCGACCGTCATATGACCCAGCAGCGCCATATGGAAAAAGCCCCCCCCCCGCCCCCCCCCCCCCCCTTCTCCCCCCCCCCCCTTCCCACCCACAGACCACCCACCACTTTCCACCCACAACCGCCGTCAATATCGATGTCGAACCGCAACACTAAACGCGGACAGGCGGTGTGATGAAATGCTGACACAGAGAGGGAGAGGGGGAAGGGGGGAGTAGGAGCCCGGCAGGCAGTCGTTACTACGTAGCTGCGGGTGCCTGGGAGGCGTGGCTTTGTTCCATCGGGTACGCAGGTCGAGGCCTCCGCTGGGGAGAACAAGAAAGAAACAGGGGCAGATGGCGAGGGATGCAAGATCCCCCCCCCCCCCCCCCCCCCACCCCCCCCCCCCCAAAAAAAAAACAATAAATGCTCAAACCAAGCTGAGCGGGCCATTCCTCGGGGGGGATTGGCCCGATATCTCTCGGCACTCTTTCATGCTGAAACTCCATATCGAAATAAAGCACAGCGAACATCGATATCGCCTCGCAAATAGATAGCCTTAGCATCGCTTGTCACATTCACTATTCATTTTCCTCGAGCGCAGGTGGCAATCAATGCTAAACAGCGGTGCCTGGCCGTCTTTGAATTGGCCACCCTTCTGGCGATTTTTCTACAGTAATTGTCATCGTAGTTGTGAACTATTCTTATCTACATTATATTCTTTTATAATTCTCGCTGTGCCGTATATCACTTACAGCATATCGGCAAGATGTCGCAAGATAGGAGAAGATGCGATAATACCAGTAGATAGGAAAAGGATTTCGGGGTGCGGCCGTATCTGCTGACAAGGCATAGTAATCGTCAACGTTATCTTATTGTTGGGCATCGGTCCCCATTCCTGTATCGCTGTCAAATCTAAAATAATAAACGTGAACCAATCCACACTCAATGGGCCACACAAACTCAAAAAATGTACTTAGTGCCATCCGAAATTGATTCGCAATACGACTGAAATATACCTGTCGGATTTCTTTCAAGACCAAGCCAATTATCAAGACCTATTCTATTCTATTCTATTCTAGTCCAGTCTAATGGCCGAACGTGCATCCCAGTAGACTGGTTAGTCGGCTGATGAACATTGCGTCTCCCTCTCTCTCTCCCTCTCCCTCCCTCCCTCCCTCTCCCTCTTTCTTTCTCTCCCTTCCTCGCTTGCCTGAGGCTCACGCGTCGGTTGCAGTCTGCAGTTGGCCTTCCCCTGGTCGCCAGCGAGGGGCGCCGCACCTGGAGGTCGCCGATGGCGGTGCGGTGGCGCTCCGCCGCCTGCAGCGCCTCCCGCTTGCGGTCCTCCTCCGCCGCCAGCTCGTCCTGCAGCCGCTCCATCACCCACAGCAGCTGCTGCATCATCGAGTCTCCGCCTGCGAGAGCGCAACCCCCGGGGGGGCGGCCAGCGAGGAAGGGAGGGGTGAGGGCACGGTCCACAGCAGCGGTGGGCAGCCCCTCTCGCAATGTAGACTATGTTTTGGACAGGGATTGGACGTGTTGGACAGAAACTGGACAATTTGGACATGCCTTGGACAAGCCTCCAGGGATTCGCGTAATCTACTACCACTTCCCTATGCTGCCGGGCACGATCGATTGATTTCCAGCAGTGGGATGCTGCGATGTCCATCGCCCGTCCAAGCGTCAGGGTATCCACGGGGCAGCAAGCACTGTGCGGCGTCGGAGTATCCCGGAGTGTCCCGGAGCACTCATATGTCAGACTCCCGACCTTGCAACGCGCCTGGGCTCACGTCTGCGGCGAACTTGACATCAGAGATCCACGGAGGCCAACTCGGTAAAAACAACACTGCGGACAGGAACCAAAGCGAATGTTCCGACCAGTGTACAGCTCGCATGACGCATGCAAGCCCAATTCGCGGCTTGTGATACGGGTTCTTGTAGATGCGCCGGCACTCGTGCGCGAGGAGGCGCTGTGGGGGAGGGAACGCCCGTCACATGCCGCACCTTGTGCGGCCCACATTGGGCGGCCCGTCATCCGGGAAGGTTGGGCCTAGCGACCCATGAGTTAAGACAGGATTTGTGTGATGGCTGACTGACTGACTGACTGACTGACTGACTGGCTGGCTGACAGCCCCCTCGTCCCCCAATTCTATGTGTCTTTGTCCTGCGGCGAGGTGGACCAGTATGAGGAGGCCAGGGTTCGAGGGGGGTGCGCACCCTCCAGCGGCTCCGCCTGCGCCACGCCGTCTGTGCGATAGCGCGCCACCAGGGCGGCCGCCGCGCCCCCGGGCCCCGCCACCTCCGCCGCCACCTCCGCCTCCTGCGTCCGCCGCCGCGCAGCCGCCTCCGCCGCCCGGAACCCCCTCCGCAGCGACAGCCGCTCCAGCTGCTGCTGCGCATAGCCGTCCGCCACGGAGCGCGACCGGCAGTGGCGGACGCCCGGGCGCCCGGGCCCCCCGCTGGGCCTCGCAGGAGCGCTGGACACCTCTAGCTCGACGCGTTCGGTCGTCACGTAATCCGACATCGTGGAGCCGCGGTCTCCCAGCTCGTCCTCACTCCCTGGCAGCTCAATGCTCAGGGTGCCCGCACCAGGAGCCTCGGCCATCACGGCGCGGCTGGGCTCTGGGCCGGCGGCCTTCCACCGCGTTGGCTGGCTGCCGAACCCCTCCGCTGGGTGAGCCGGCGCTTCGTTGGTGATGCTGGCCAACGGGGCGCGCGCCTGCATGGCGGCCCGACCCAAACGCCTTTTTTCGGGCCGATGCCCTTGCTGCTCCTTGCCGCTCGTCGTGTCTATGTCCACGATAGGCAGAAGAGCGGGGGTGTTGAATTGTGCTTATCCACTTCGGCTATGTACTCTGTCTTTATTTTTTCGCTTCTTAGTAGCCGCGCGTCGGCTGCTCAGTCGTCGTTGGGATACGGGTTGACGATCAGCCTGCGCGCCGAAGGGGCGCGGGAGGGGCACGGCGGTGAGTTGCTACCAGCGCACCCTGCACAAGTGCAAGGACTGGCGCACGCGTGAGGGCTGTCGGATGGGAGGAGCGCAGAAGAGGCCGCCCTGTGTGTTAATTCCACTCTGGGAGGTTCATGTATACACAAGCAGCAGCCAAGGGGCGGGCGGGCTACAGGTAGCAGGGCCGCAGCGCGGCGGGTCGGTTCGGTTCGGTCAGGCCGATGTGTCTCGTACCGGTAAACGTAGACGCCGTATGCCGCGCTGAAGAGGAGCAGGCCCAACGCAGCTGCCCCGCGCCGGAAAGTGTCGTTGCGGGGCCGCTCCTCCGTGTGCTCCAGCATTGTCGGTAACCGCTGGCGTGACGGGCGGCGGGCCGGTGGCGTCCGAGACTTGACTGCCCACTGGTAGCAACCTGGTTTTGGCTGCTCCTGTGCTGCTTGGAGCGGTTCCTACTTGCGAGCCACCACCCCCGCTTTGGTCGCAGCGCTGTGGACTCAACCGAGCAAGACTATATCATCTACAGTCTTAGTTGGTCCTGTAGAGACCCAGGAGGAATTCCAGCGCGAGTAGTTTGGCTATTGGCCACAAGACAGTCCCGAAGCAGTAGAAGGACAGTGCCAGTGAGTAGTGAACTCTACATGGACCCGTGTTGGTCCGGGGGGGCGGGGCGGGGGGGGGGGGGGGGGGCGGGGGCGCTCACCTGGCTGGCGCGGTCATCGGCTCATCGCGCTGGCGCCGCCGATTATTTGTCTCCTCGTTCGTCCGTGCTGCAATACAGCGCTACAGGTACCGTAAGAATTAATTTTGGCGGGAGTCGATAGATTTCAAAGCAGGGAGGCGGTGTGCAACGGAGATTAGCCGAAAAGTACGCAGGCTTAGTTACACCGAAAGGGCGGGGTACTTGCGGCAAAGAGCCACAAAACGGGAGGGCGGGCGGGTTCTGCGGGAAGGAGGCCAGCACAAACGTAAGAGAGTGGTGGTCTCGCCTAGCAGATGATGCTAATTTCATAAGATTAGATAGGTACTGGGGTGACCGATGTTTTTAACCGTGGGCGGCACGTTTAGTGCCGCACATCGGCGCTTCAGTGCCCGCGGTACATTAGTGTATTGTGGTGCGGAGGCCGCCGCGGGCAGCCGGTGTCGACACCTGCGTACCCGCATACCGCATAGGGTGAAAGGAGGGAAAAAGGAAAACCCAAGAACACAACTCTAAGCATTTCAAAGGGAAGTAGGCAAGGGAGATTAGCTACCTCGGTCTTCATGACTGCGGAGGGGGCGGGGCGGCGCCCGACGTACATATGCATGGCATGGGCGCTGGTGAGAAGGCTGCGAAGGACCACAGTGAGGGAGAGCCAGCCGTACACTACCGGTACGCTCAATTTGCCCCCTATGCTCGCTCTTGGCGGTCTGTCCTCCTTAAACTCCACTATCGACGAAGTAAAGGCATCCGATAAAGGTCTGTTTACCGGGCTCAAGGACTCCTACATAGGGAGTCAGTTTACTGGCCATCCTAGAGTGCAGTAGTGAGCGTGTGGAGTATATTCACTGGGGGCCGTAACGCCATCCTACGTCACCTGTCACCGACACAGAAAACGACAAAGCCATGGAGGGCACTACGAAGGATTACATCACGTCTCGGTAAATGTCCCTCGGCGCTTTTCATCACATCATGCCGTGGGGAGTCGGCAGTAGGAGACGCTAGACTCACCGAAAGAGGAGAACATGAATAACGTCGAACAAACCGCGGCGCCTTCGCGAAGGATGGTACCGTAGTCGCGGGTGGTCGTGGGAAGGATAGCAAGGTTGTCGAGGTTGTCGGTGATGACGTCGCATGGTAGAGGGGGCACGCCGAAGCTCCTCGATGATCTTGAGGTGACGGATTTGAAGGGCGCGCTTCATGTCGACGCACGATGGCTGGGCCGGTGGCCGGGGCGTCATCCCGACCGGTGTGACGCAAGAAGGTGTTGATGACCGTAAGATAGGGTTGCAGAGAGCCGGCACTGATGGCGCCGCGCTCCGCAATCCACGCTAGATAGCGGACGCAGGTACACTCGGTGCAGTACATGATGGGGGAGATTCCTCCTTTGTCGATACATAAGTCGGCGAAGAGGCGGATCTTGCCTTCGTAGTTGTAGGTGCTGGTCGTGAGCGATGTAGTCAGGAGCTCGAGCACTTTGGCACCCCAGTCGTCTCTGCCGTAAGGGCTTCGATGCTGCCTCGCATGAGCTGGCTCCCGGGGGGCTTCGCCTCGGCGTCGGGGATGAAGTAAGTAGGCGTCTTCGTGGTGCGGCGGACGCGCCAAAACGTGCCGCACGCCAATGCCGGGTTATTTGATGGCGCGGCGCTCGCCGGGTGGTGGTGACGGGACCATGTGCAGCACGAAAGTGATGCCAGTAAGGTAGAGTAATGTAGCCGTTGATCTCGTAGCGGGCGTCGCGTGAGTACCGGGCCCGCTGGCCGCCTGGCCCGCCCGCGAGAGGCCGCTGCGTGAGCGACGGGCAAATAGCAGTAGGGTTAGCGCAACATATCGAGGCGGGCGCGCCTGTAAGGAAAAGTCGGTGTAAAATCGCGAGGGGGAAGGACACAATACGACTGGAGGGGTTGACTCCGGCAAGGGTAGGGGAAGGACGACGACCCGCATACTTAGGGGATCAGTGGTGAGGAAGTCCCGCTCATGCCGACGACTCTATCTAGCAGTGCAGCGTTGCTTGGAAGGCGCTCCCGGAGGCGAGTCCTCGAATCGCAGCCGCCTGGGGCTGGCACTGCGGGGCACCCCATCATTCGGTCTTGTCGGCCGCTGGGGCCTCAGCCTTCGCCTTGCCCTTACCAAAGTCCTTGGCGACGTCCTTGGCGAAGGTGGCTCGTAGCGCCGCCGCCTCGTGAGAAGGCTGCGCGTTCTTGAAATTGTCGCGCCTACTTTACCGCCGCCGCCATCCCGGTCGCAGTCGTTGCGTCGGAAGACACCGCCAAAGCGCTAACGGGCTGTCGTCTTCACATCGCTTGGGATGTTTGCGTCGTAGACGCCGTCCTTGTAAAGCTCCAACATGAACTCGGGTGAGCTCGGACGACCCCAAGTTCTCGGTGCCGGGGCGGAGGTAGCGCTGTCGCACGACGTCGAAGGCCGAGGTGTCGCCGTGTGCATCATCTACGTGTCCCAATGCTTACGAAGCAGGTAGGCCAAGCGGAGCCGATGGCCGTCGTCAATGGCCTCCACGCGGGGGACAACGGTATGGAGCCGCTATCCCAAGGCCGGTGTGATCCCGTCGGTGACGCAAGCCGCAGCCAGCAGCTTACGCAACTCGACGGCCGAGCCGGCGATGAAGGCCCGCCCGTAGTAGCACGCGGCGTGGTAGTACTCATCCCCTGCCCGCTGAAGGCGAGGGTTACCAAGCGGATACTCGAGCACACGGTCGAGGGGCACGCCGTCTCTATAGCCTTCGTAGTACGGGGTGTTTGGACGGCAGACTCCGAAGTAGTACTTGCCTGCACCCGAAGCCGCCCCCGCCATGTATGATCAGCGTCATCCAGAGTACAAATACGATATCTGCATGTTGACACTTAACGCATGCACGGTCATACCTTTTTTTTCTTGTCACTGCCCTCTGCACTCAATAGCAGACAATAAGAGCAGCCGTGCCACGATGTAACTCCACCAGCACGCTTCATAGCCTTGAAGCGTCCAGGCATGTCAGCAAAGAAGGCGCCTATGTATATCTGTGGTCCATCATCCCACATTTTGCAAGTCAGTGCTATATGCCGGCAGCAGCCAACCGCATGCCATCATACCCACTTCAGATTGACAGTGGGTGCACACGTGATGATGCACGTCACGGCGGGCTATGGACTTGTTGCCATCTATCGCTGCCAGTCAGTCGCCTCATACACATCCTGAGCAGTCAGTGCGCCCTCGTCCGCGCTCTGCGTCATGGCAATTGCCTTGAGTGTCTTCTCCACATATATGTCAATGTGGTTTGGTGCAAAGAGCTATGGGACGATGATCAACACCTTCCTTATGCGCTTCTCCCCCCGATTTGAAGATGGCATGTCTTGACACCTGCCGTAACATGCCACACTGCACTAGAGCAGGTCAAAAATACCCAACTATAAGTGTACTCATATATTTCGCAGCATGCAAAAGCACTGGGGTACGAACCTAATGCCAGATATCCAGCAAGAATATGCTTTGCTGTAGTGCAGCTCCATCCCATCTCCACATAAAGCATACACCCCGTTGTCTTTGTGAGAAAACTGCCCGTTGGTAGCAGCATCCATGGCCTTGCAAGCTTCAGAGTTCCAAAACCCATTGATAGATTGGTCTTTGAATGTGCCTCGGCGCAGAGCCCATTCCTCATCCCAAAAGAATTGCTTCACCACATGCGTCGTGTTTCGTGCAACATCAACAATAACTCAATTAAGCTTTGCGCTGACAATGCTGCCAATGAGTGGGGGGCAAACGGAAGGGGGCGGGCGCGCATCACCTCGTGTACGTTGAAGTCGTAGTAAAACTTGCGCGGTTGAGGCGTGGTGGGGCGCGGGTGGCGCAGTGACTCCGGTGTCCAGCGCGTCAGATTGCAGCGAGGGCACCGGTCGGCGTAGCTCCAGTCACCATCCATGGAGTGCCCGTACCGATGCTCGTCGCACGGGCAGCAGTGAACCGTATACTTCCTTATGTCCGGGACGTTAAGGCACTGCTCCACCTGGTACCACGTCTCGGTAAGCTCTGACCCGTCCTTCGGTAGCATGTGCTTCTTCAGCAGCTTCGACAGCCTCTCGAACGCCACCGTCTTTGTGTTGTGCTTCAGCTTCCACTCGCAGAGATTGAGCGCGGCCTCCATCAGGGTGGCGTCGGCACCGGTGTACATTTGACGGCGTCTGTTGCAAAGCGGGGTGGAGGAACTGGTGTTAGCAATAACTAGTAGGCGCCACACAGGGGGCGGGGTTCGACACGATACATGCTCACCACTTCCCGTCGTCGTACTTCCCTCGAGCGCTGCTGGTCCCGGTACTGAAGTCACCTCGTACTTACCTCGCGCCATCGTCTCCTTCTCCGTCGCTGTCGCTTCGGCTGTCATCAGAGTGGTTGTCTTCCACAACCCCCGCGACAATGCCTTCGGCGTCGCTATCGGCGTCGCTGTCGGCGTCCAAAAGTTCCCGTAGCTCTTGTAGATGCACATGCGCACAGTCAAGCATGTAAACGAACGCGCGCGGAACTGTCACCTTCAACAATCATCGTTTGCACCTTGCAAGTGCAATGTTCTTACCAATACCTGAACTATGGGGCAACAACGCGGGCAAGCACCCCCCGAAGGCACCGTCAGTGGCTGCGCAAGGGGCGCACCGCCGGTAGGTCGTCAATGGCGGCTTGAGGCAACCTGCGAGTGAAATCGCTCAGCTGCTCTGTCGTAAAATGTAGCGGTTGTATCTCCGACTCCGTTAGCTCTTCCGAGTCGCCGTCGTCGTAAATCACCTTCATCGCCAGCTCCCTATCCGCCGGGTCTGCGTCCTCGTTATCTCATTTGTAACTGACGACTTATATGTTGGGTGATACACACGGGTGGCTATCACATGGCGGCGGTTGGCCTATGGCATGAGTAGTAACGGGACGCCAGGGAACGCAACATGGGGGGGGGGGGGGGGGTACATGGCCGAGAAAGCTCCCCCGCGTCTCGAACATCTTGGTTATGACAGCGCCCATGTGAAGCTCGGCATTCATCTCATGCGTTGCCATGCTTGTTGCCAGGCCACCATCAGACGACACCGAACGCCCCTACTCCATCCCCGCCGCGCTGGGCAGTGCGGGGCTCGCTGATTCGTTTCGAGGAGCGAGACGGGAGCGGCAGAGAGGGAGGCGGCGGGGATGGCGGCGGCGACGGCATCGATGCATCACCCGGCTCGCCCCGCTTTTCGGTCTGACCGGGTCCAGACATGCGTGGCGGGCGTACGGTGCAGCAGGGGCGCCATCACCACCGGCAGCGACATGCGCGGCGGTGTCCGGAGGCCGCTTGGCGCACGCCTCCGTCCATCTATGAGTGTCGTAGAATTGAGTCTTCGAGATAGGGGCGCCACACCCGTGGCAGCGCACTCTCTTGGTCGCCGCTTCCCAAGTCCCCGTGGCAGGCGTCCAGCCCTCCTTGCCCTCATGAATACGGCGCTTGGAGTTGCGACGCCCCAAGGCGCAGTACTACTCGGCGCCGGCGGCTCGCAGCGGCGGGGGTTGGTAGGAGCTAGTCACTGGCGCTCACGCTGCTGCGATGCATATGGTTAACTGCCCGCCTGCACTACTTGTAGCAATTCAGCCGGTTTGAGCCCTACAATACCGTTGGGCGTTGGGCGTCGTCACGGACTAGTCTGTGAGGCGTTGAAGACAACGTGGCGAAACCCGGAGCGATTACGGGTATAGCCGCGCGAGACGCGATGTGGGCCCAACGTACTATGGGGGCGGCACGACATGGTATTGGTAGCAATTACGGAATGCGGGCCCGCCGGGCACTTCATTTCGACTACTGAGCGTAGCAGAAAAGTGGCGAGTACACTATAAATACAGCGATTACAAGCACATTCCGTGGGAAAATTGCGATTACGGGCCATTATAGTATAATTACGAGACAGTATGGGAGGCTAGTGAACTTGAGCTCCCCCTGCTATACGCACGTGTGATGCTTCACAACCGAGTCAACCGCCATCTGCGCCGCCCCGACTTCAATAATGCGACCCCCACGGAGTGCGCCGGTCCAAACTTGTATGAGACGGCGTCAGACACTACGCCGGCACTTCCGCGGCTGTCGCATGCTACGCTACATGGACGACTTCATGTTCTTCGCGTCAAATCTAGCGCATACATACGCCGTGCGAGACGACATGACTTCACTGCACGTACGGGGAAGCTCGACTACTTCAGTCGACATCCGGACAAAGGCCAATAGGAGCCGGTGCAACGATTAGAGCACCTCGGCATGGAGTTCGATTCACATGACGAAATAATTCGGTCGTCACAGCTTAAGCTGGATTCACTCGCAGCAACGGCCCTCGGACTCATTCATCGAGCGAAACGCGCAAGAGCTAGCTAGCGCATATTTCAGATTGAGCTCAGTTCATGTTCCATGCCAGCAAGCCAGCCCGTTTCTCGTACGAGAGGCGCACGACGTGCTCCGCACCAAGGATATTTGTTGAGCGGGCGCGTCAAGATGACACACCAGCTCCAACGTGATCTCGAGTGGTGGGTTGCGGTCCCCACACACCGTAACGGCCGCTCCATCTATAAGCCCATCGAGACCATCTACATGCATGTCGACATCTCCGGCTACGAGTGATGAGCCGTCTTCGTCATCAAAATTACTCATGCGCGCGGCTTATAGTACGGCGGCGACCGCGAGCTGCAACTTATCACCTACAAAAAGCTCGCGGCTGTCCCGTACGCCGTGTTCACCTTCCTCACAGAGTTTCGAGGCGCTCATGTGCTGGCAGGTGCTGCTCCACGAGGACTACGACATGGGCCACCGACGAAATCATGATTGCGCGTTTCCGACGGCGCGTGGCGTCGCGAGCACAAATGGCGCAACCACCCATGGGGCATAATTGACGACGATCTAGTCATCAAATTCCACACCTCCGGCACGGCGGTCATCAAATCCGCTCCGCGGGGAAGCGGGGTAGATTTGGTAGCCGTCGGCGAGTGGAGGAGGCGGAGCAGCGCCAGACCGCGGTGGAAGCTGCGGTTGCTTATCCACAAAATGCCGGCGAGCGAGCGGCGGCGAGAACACAGCGGAGAACGTCTCGCTTCGGAGCAACGTTGACATGCTCAACAAACGTGTTGAGAAGCTGGACAAGAACGTCGAGTCGTTCCAAGCCCATCTTGCGCCTTTCGGCTCCCTCGAGATCTCCGGGCCTAGTGCCCGGCCCCGGCTTATTGTCTGCCCTCGGTCTACCCTTCCGGCCGGCCGGCGCCCTCTTGCGTCTTGCCCCAATATTTAGCTCGGCAAACCACACAACCCCTTCCCTTTGAAATGTTTACTACCAATAGATGGGGTTTCCTTCCGCATGGCGCACACTGACTGCGCGTGTTCGCCTCCGACACGCCAATCAAAGTGGCGTGCATGCGGCGCACGCAGCCACACGTTATAACAAGCACGAGCACATACATACCGTTGTACTGCGGACATTCTACGGCACCTAAATTAGACGTAGAAAATTGCCGTGACAACGAGCGCGATCAACTCCAACACATCGCTGTGAGTCGACCCCGCGCAAGGTAGTAGTCTATATAAACTAGCGGACTCTTTGTTGTCCCCATCTTCCATCTTCGCGCCCCGCCTACCAGGTGGCGGGCCGCGTCCGTCCCTCCCTCCCTCACTTCGTGCTTTCTGTTCTTGGAGGTTGCCGACAGCAGGCTCCTGCTTCAGAAGAGTGCTGTAAGAACCCAAGCCAAGGCGACTGTTCGGAGCCCCTCCCTTATATAGAAATATATCAACATATGATAGATTAAAAATAATAATAACGGTCATCGCTGATCTATGAATTCATATCATATCGATATATGTAGTATTTATAAATGCTGATACATAATAGTGTATTTGTTACGGAGAAGTGTATAATGTTCGGTAATCCTTTTGTGATATCATCAATATATCTCCAAACGTCGCCCTTACCTGTGTGAATTACAAAAGGGCAGTTCCCCAGAATTAGAAAATCAACACAGCAAGCCGCCTAAAAGCGGCCCGCATCCCGCATAAGGCGGGATGGATGAGTGATGCGCACACGGTTCAGAAGTCCGGGCCACGCGAGCACGTGTGTGTGTAGGTGATCCTCGGACGTGCTGTGGCAGCTTTCAGCAACGGGATGGGAGACGAATCTGCGCCGTCTGATGAGGCAGCGAGCACGCTCTCGAGCGGCCACCAAGCTCAGGACCCCGAGGAAATCTCTTGCGAGCAAGGCCTCCTGGTGAGCCCGGGTGATGCACCGAGTGCCCCGCGATGAGAGGGCACCCCGGTCCGCAGCCAAGCATGCGATACCACGCACTGTGCGGTGCACCCCCTTGCTCACCTCACCCACTGTGCCGAAGACCATGCCCGTGTACTCCGACATATCCAGGATGTCTCGAAGAGGACCCTTCTGTCCGGGCTCCGTGTTGTGCCACGCCGCGTCCCGCGCAGCCAACCCCCGTTGTATG
>VCJN01002702.1:0-37075 GCA_006384855.1 Tetraselmis striata
GAAGCTCACTCGCACTACTGGCGACCACCCGTACCTGTAGTTAGGCCAGTGAGATTTAATTGTCGGTTTTAGGGTCCTTTTCTGGCCGAAATCCAAGGGGGGGGGGAATTTATTCAGTATATCCCCGACAATTGTGTAGCCAGTACATTGGCAGTACTTCCCCAACCGTACTGCAACCGGGCCAGCTAGTATTGTCGTGCGCACGAGCACGCAGAGTATTGTACGTAGTGTAGGTATGTACGCGCCGCCACCGCCACGCCTCGGCATGCAGCTGCACGCATACCTGCCGGTGCGCAACCCTGAGCAGCAAACACCATTACACCAAGCAACATGTGCCAGTTCCAAGCGCCGGAGGTAGGGTCCGTAAGCGGCCGCATCGTCGAGCTGGTACCCATGGCGCGATGGAAAGCAACGCCAACTGCACTGTGAAAGTGGCCGTGACGGCGCGATGGCGGCCGAGGCGGGAGCCGGCATGCTGCTGCTGCTACCCAGCATGCACAAGAAGCAGCTGCAACAGCGGCACCCATTGAGACTCTGGAATCCATTATTCACATAATTCCCAACAAGAAGGATTTCAGCATCGGCAAAGCTGCCAACATTAGGGGATTGGTTCTATGCAACGTGCCAACATGCAGGAAGCCAAGGTGCATCTACTCACACAAGGCGCCTTCCACCATGCAGCCTGCTGCGCTATTCACTCCGCATGAGGAGTCTGCATGCATGTGCTGATCATGTGCCCATTCGTCTGCCTGTTGCTTATTTTTCTTGCTTACTTTGCAATTTTGCATGTTATATATCCTTTGACTGGTTTGCCATTTGACGCAGGATGCTAGCTACTCAAGCATTGCATGGCGCCATGGCGTCCGACACATATGTCTGTGGTATGCAGCCATTGGACCAAGATCACCCCTTACACAATGTGTCTGTGTGTGACAGCCATCTTACATGTGACCAAGTGGTGGAGCCCACATTCTATAACAGTGGCAACAAGCGCCGCAAGACCTATGATGGGGACGCCGATGCCATTGTCGAGCCAATGCTATGTGCAGTGTGTGCTGGCATGTCAATGGATCCATATGGCGCCTTCATTGATGACAAGCTAGCAGCGGTATTCACCACGCTGCTGCCTATTTGCCAGACATGCCTAAACAACAATGAGAAGTATTATATATGCAAGGGGCTATCAAAAGAATGGCAAGCGGTTGCTTCGTGCACTAGAACTGGAAAGAAGGCGCGGGGCAATGACCTCAAGCCAGCCACCTCCGGCAGAGTAGCGAACAACTAGATGTGCTAAGAAATGCCTTTGTATTGTAGCCATACACCACCGTAATAATGTGGTTTCTGCTCTTAATGTTGTTCCCATGAGTGTACATGCACATTCTTATGCAAATGCAGGTTGCTACTGAACAAACAGGCGCTTACAACGCAGTTTGCGTGCTGGCAGTCGGGTGTACAGTACTTTAAAATAGAACATCACCCAGCTACATAATTTCTGGAGGGGGGTGGCAAATCAGAGGGGGGGGGGACCTGAAACCGACAATTAAATCTCACTGGCCTTACCTGGAAATAACACAGCTACCGATCACGTCATGGAAGGAGGCGGGGTTCGGAAAAGGAAGAGGATGGCCAAAAGCTTGAGCTGCAATTACACAATATAAGGATTATATGTATGTATGTTGGCTACTATGGTCAGATGGCGGGCCCTGGGAAAAACTCAGTCTGGGCGGTGGAGAGCAGCAGACTTGCTCGATGCAATCAATATATAAATAATAATAATAATATATGGTCAGATGTAGTCATCTAGAGGTTTACAGTACATTAGCTATGTTGTACTGCGCACGACCCCCGAGGTCGGCGCACGGACTAAGGCCTGCCGGCCCGCACCAGCACTATGACCTGAGGGATCCACCCTCGGGCACAGGCACTCTCTGCTTTGCGCTCGCCTCAACCGGCTCGCGCAAGCAGTCTCGACTCTAGCAGTCGAGCAGAGTGTCAGCTTACTCTATGCCGACTCGGACCCGAGCCTCAGCCTCCCGAGACGCTACACCTTCCCCACCCCGCGACAGCAGGATGCCCCCTCGTCCTGTACCGGAAGACGCCCTAGTCGACGACGCCCCGGGCGGCGCCACAGCGGCATCTGTCGCGGAATTGGAGAAACGCCTGACGGCCCAAGCGGAAGCCCTGGAGAAGCGGCTGGCCGGGCAGTTTGAGGCTGCTACGGCTGCCTTGCTCGCTCGACTCGCCCCCCCCCACTAACCCGCTTCCTCCCGAAGGTACCCAGCCAGCCAACCCCGCGGGCACGCCTGCGCCCGAGGGTGGTGAGCAAGGAGCGCAAGAGCCCCTTCCTGCTGAGCTAGACGCCCCCGACAACGAGCTCGAGTACGTCGACTTTGCCTACTACGGCCGAGTCATCCCCCCCCGGTCTGGAGCGCCCCCCGCGCGACGTCGACGAGCCCCGCTTGTGGACCCTGACCGACGACACCGCCCGCGCCCTCGCGGATAAGCGGAGTCAGGCAGCGTACGACGAATACCTGCACCTAGGCTGCTATGCCTTCTTCAGTAGCTGCGCCAACGAGGCGATGCGCGGCGCTCTGGAATCGCTTTCGACCGAGTCTGCTACGCCAGCAATCAAGGCTGCGGCCCTTGCCGAGCTCCGCGCCTGCTACCGCACCCACTTGGCGACGGAGGAGGCCACCCGTTCCCGGTTGGGCTACCTCCAGCTCGCCAAGAATGGGCCAACGGCTACAGAGGCGGACCGTGTTTTCGCCGAGCTCGCCCACGCAAAGTTCTGCACCCCACGGCGCATCGCCGTGTCCGGGCAACTCGACCAACTCCGCCGAGCGTTCGACGACAAGACCCTCGAGATCAGCCTTTCCGCAGCGGGCAAGGCCCGTGCCGCGGCCGCGTTCGCCAAGGCTACCCCCGACAAGCCCGCCCCCACGGAGTCCGCCGAGAGGCGCAAGCAACGCGAGCAAGCCGCTGCGGCGCGGAAGGCCGCAGCGACAGCCGCAACGTCCGACAAGGCCAAGGCCAAGGTCGCCAAATGACGGTGTGGCCCGCCGCGCCGACTCCTGTACGCCTACCTCCCTCTACATGCGACACCGCGTGCGGAGAAGATGGCGCGACTGGGAAAGCATCGGCGCGAGCGGGCAAGTCTTGAGTTGGATCCGCCATGGGGTCCGGATACGCTTCAAGAACGGGCGACGCCCTCGCCCCTACAACCACGGCGTCTCTATGCGCGACGCCACTCAGGCACAACTGGATTTCATGGCTACAGAACTGCCCCGCTTCGAAGCGATTGCCGCGTGGGAGCGAGGACACTGCAACAAGTGGGTATCCAGAATGTTTCTAGTCCCCAAGCCCGGCACCAACAAATGGCGCCTCATCATCGACCTACGGGAGCTCAACAAGTGGTGCAAGACTTTCACGATGTCCTACGAAACGCTCAAGCACCTGCGGCACCTGGCGCGCGCGGGAGATTGGTTCGTGTCGATGGACCTGGCCGACGGCTACTACGCCCTTGGGATTCGCGAGGAGGACCGCGACTTCTTTACCGTGAACTACCGAGGGGAGCTGTGGCGACTTGCGTGCCTACCAATGGGTTGGACAGGCTCGTCGTATTACTTCTGCAAGTTGACGGCGGCCTTTACGGACTACCTGCGGACGCCCCTGAAGCGGCGCGACCCAGCGTTACCTCCCACGGCCCCGTCCAAGCCTACTCGCCGTTTCCTGCGCAACACTCGCTGGCGGGGCGAGCGGCTCCTTCCCTATATGGACGACTTCCTTTTCCTCGCGGACTCCCGCGAGGCAGCCCTGGAGCTACGCGTCCGGTTAAGCACCTTGCTGGACCGCCTGGGCCTACTGCGCAACCCCAACAAGGGAGTCTGGGAGCCCACCCAGGTCGGCCCTCACCTGGGCCTGATCATCGACCTGAAGCGCGGCGAGTTCCGCGCCCCCGAGGAGAAGCTCATCGCGCTAGCCAAGGCCGCCCGTTCGCTCCTTGGCCGCGCAGCCTCCAACAAGCGCTGGCTCCCAGCTCGGCAGCTGGCGTCCTTTGCGGGCAAGGCGCAGTTCCTGTACTTGGCAGTTACGCCGGCCCGTTTCTTTTTGCGGGAGCTGCACTGCGTCCTCGCAACCCGGCAGGGCTGGGGCGGACGCGTCAAGATGACAAACCAGCTGCGCCGCGACCTAGAGTGGTGGACCCAGGTACCTGCGCAGCACAACGGTCGCTCTATGTACAAGCCTGTGGAGACCGCGTATCTGCACGCGGACTCCAGCTCGTACGGATGGGGGGCTGTGCTGAACAACAATAGCGCTTACCAGGCGCGCGGCTTCTGGTACGAGGACGACCGCTCGCGTCACATCACGTGGAAGGAGCTTCGCGCGGTACGTCACGCGGTCGAATCGTTCCTGCCGCAGCTCCGAGGACGGCGCGTCTTACTGCACGAGGACAACACGGCCGTAGTGGCAGCGCTGACCAACCTTACCTCTCGGTCGCCCGTCATGATGGAGGAGCTCCGCAAGCTGTGGCACCTCCTGGATATCCACGACATCTCCATCAGGCCCCGGTACATCCAGTCTGCAGCCAACGTTTGGGCGGACCGACTCAGCAGGGAGCTGGACAACTCCGACTGGCAGCTCAATCCGCGGATATTCGCGTTCCTGCAGCGCTTGTGGGGTCCGCACACCGTCGACAGATTTGCGTCGATGGAAAATACGCAACTTCCACGGTACAATTCCCGCTGGCGCGACCCGCATTGCGAAGCGGTGGATTCTCTCCATTTGCCGGACGAGTTCTGGCGCAGGGAGCACAATTATTGCAATCCTCCGTGGGGTTTGTTGGACGATTTGGCGGACAAACTGCGACAGTCGGGCGCGGCCGCCACGGTCATCGCACCGCACTGGCCAGGACGGCGTTGATACCAGCTGCTACAAGACCTCGCCACCGAGACGATTGTCTACCCGCCTACCCGCGACCTCTTCTTTCCTGGGCGGCGGGGAACGCGCGCGGGGGTCGGACTGCCCGGCTGGAGCGTAGTGGCCTTTCGGCTGCCACGCCGGCATGGCTGCACCTCCGCCGTGGGTCGCTAGGCCGGGCTATGGCCCTGCAGCCGTCGCTGCAGTACGGTGTGCAGTACGGTGTGCAGTACGGTGTGCAGTACGGTGTGCAATACCCGGGCCGCCTGTCCCACAATCGACGCGCGCGCTACCGGCTTGCGGCGCGCGCCGGCTCTGCGGCGCCCTGGTCGGCATCAATGGCGGCCGAGCTCCGGTCTTTGTTGGGGACCGACGACGTTGGTCAAGCGGCGCTCGGGTTGCTTACGGGTTCGCTGGCGGCCGGCACCTACCGCAACTACGACAGCGGCATGCGCTCTTTCGCTGCTTTCTGCGAGCAGGAGGGTTTACGCCCGCTGCAGGCTACTACCAGCACAATCGTCCGCTACACTGCCTGGCTAGGCATGCAAGGTACCGTCGGCGCGGAGTCCCTTCAACAGTACTACTCGTCCATCAACAAGTACTTCCGCGACCATCAGCGCCAGCCTATCGCCCTCGGCGAAATGGTAGCCGACGCGCGCCGCGGCCTGGCTATCCAGCAAGAGCGTCTTGCGGCGGAAGACGTCCGCGTCGCCCTGCCTGCGCCCGTTGCGGCTGACATCCTAAACACCGCGATTGGATTTCGGCAGACATTGGTGTGGGAACCCGCTAATATTGCGGACATCCGCGCTTTCAGAGCCGCGCTCGCGACGATTACGGCGTACGTCTTCCTGTGCCGCGCGGAGTCCGGCATTAGCTGCGAGACCGGTGATTTAGTGGTCGACCGGCCGTCCGGAAGCATTCTACTGTACGTCCGCAAACAGAAAGGCGACCAGCGTACGAGGGTTTCCGCTAAGCCCCTGATAAATCTGCCCATCGCCGCCGTTCCGGACTTCGCTGACCTGCTGGACTGGTACACCGTCAGTCGCGACGCCTACTGCCGCCGTTTCTACGGCGCCAGCCCGCCGCCCAAGTTCTGGAGCATCTCCCCGCTGGAGTCTTCCGCCACTTGGTCGGTTTCAGCCACTCTTACCGAGTGGTTGCGGGAAGCCTACCTGGCGGCAGGCGCCCGACCTCCCACCGGTTTCAAGTGGACATCGCACAGTTTACGCAAGGGTGCCGCTTCCGCAGCAAGCTGCGTCGGCGTCCCCTTGCCGGCCATCAAACACATGGGCGACTGGTCGAAGAACAGCGAGGTGGTCACCGGGAAGTACATCGACCCGACCATGCGCCCGACTCCTGCGGCCTGGAGGTTCTTCGGTTGGCTCGTCCCCGTCCGGCCGCCGGCCTAAGCTTCCTGTGCTAGCCTTTGGCTTTCGTCTCTGGCAAACAGTGCCTCCTTGGGTAAATGGTCAGATGTAGTCATCTAGAGGTTTACAGTACATTAGCTATGTTGTACTGCGCACGACCCCCGAGGTCGGCGCACGGACTAAGGCCTGCCGGCCCGCACCAGCACTATGACCTGAGGGATCCACCCTCGGGCACAGGCACTCTCTGCTTTGCGCTCGCCTCAACCGGCTCGCGCACCCACCCACCCTCAGCCATCTTTTTGCGCTAGGAGACACCCAGGCCAAGCCTGTGGTTCTTGTCTTAGCCTTCGATGTAAGCGAGCTGACATTCTTTGGCAAACAGTGCCTCCTTGGGTAAATAATAATAATATAATAAATGGTAATAGATTATAGTAATATTAAATAATATAATAGTCAATATAATGATAAATAATCAATAATCAATAATATCAATAATCGATAATCAATAAATATTGTAATAGCAGTACTAATAACCAAAAAACGAATAACACGACCGGTCGATACCCAATCAATAATGTATGTTAATAATACTTCAATATTTTGGGTAGAATGAAGCAATACCCGTACGGGAGTACAGGGTACCGGTATAATGTCTCCTTTCTCCGTATTCTAATATGGGCTTAAAAGCCCTAACTTTTATGCCGTAAAATCTTTAATTCCTTTATTCCGTGTATATGCGTATGTACTATACGTCAACTATGGTATCATCATCACTACCGGTACTGGTACGATATAATTACATGAGCTAGCAGCAGAAGGCGATATTGGAAATCACCAAAGAAAAGGGCAATCAGAAAGGTCCTCTACAGCGACTGGTACTGGTGTGAATTACAAAAAGGGCAGTTCCCCAGAATTAGAAAATCAACACAGCAAGCCGCCTAAAAGCGGCCCGCATCCCGCACAAGGCGGGATGGATGAGTGATGCGCACACGGTTCAGAGTCCGGGCCACGCGAGCACGTGTGTGTGTAGGTGATCCTCGGACGTGCTGTGCAGCTTCAGCAACGGGATGGGAGACGAATCTGCGCCGTCTGATGAGGCAGCGAGCACGCTCTCGAGCGGCCACCAAGCTCAGGACCCCGAGGAAATCTCTTGCGAGCAAGGCCTCCTGGTGAGCCCGGGTGATGCACCGAGTGCCCCGCGATGAGAGGGCACCCCGGTCCGCAGCCAAGCATGCGATACCACGCACTGTGCGGTGCACCCCCTTGCTCACCTCACCCACTGTCCCGAAGACCATGCCCGTGTACTCCGACATATCCAGGATGTCTCGAAGAGGACCCTTCTGTCCGGGCTCTGTGTTGTGCCACGCCGCGTCCCGCGCAGCCAACCCCCGTTGTATGTCGCCCAACAGGGAGCGCTCAAACCGATCCACAGCTGTGGCCCGGGGCACTGAAGTGTACTTGACCCCGTACCGCATAGTCTTGAACTCCAACAGCGTGGACTTCAAGCTCCGGGGATCATAGCTCCCGGTCACGACGTTGAACGCCGGGAGGGAGAGCTCTGCGTCCGGCACTAGGTCCTTGAGTTCATCCCGGGGTACGGTGTTGCCGAGAGGCACTGCCTGCTGGAACAAGTCATCCACCTCCCGCCGTACCGCGATACCTAGGTCGTGAACACAGTGATCGCGGAAGGCATCTGCGATAGCGTCGTGCTGTACACGCCAGTGAGCGTCTCCAGGCGCCGGGAGGTTCATGAGCGCGTCGCCGTATAGATCAACAATGACGGGGTTGTGCTCCGTCGAGGGCAGAATAATCTGGCACCCAACCACCGGGGCCAAGCACGGGCTAGGCAGAAAGAAGTACCCGGCAGCGACCTCCCGCAGCTCATGCGGAGTCATGGCTGTCCGCGCGGTGGGGATGGCCACTGTCCACATGCCTGACGCCGCGTCGAGCTGGTTGAACAAGATCCGTTCCCTACATGTGGCAGGGACAGCGCACACCTCATTTCGAAGCCGAGAGTTGTTGGCCTGGTCTAGAAATGCCGTCAGCTCTTTTTGTGAGCCCGACGCAGCCTCCACTTCCCGCTCCATCTGGCGTGCATCTGCGTCGCCGAGATGGCCAGCAGTAGCCGCTTGGAGGCGGCCCCACGCCTCGCGCATCTCCGCGGCGTAGCTGTCCGACCCATGAGCATCGTTGAGGAAGTGGTCATACTGGCGGGCGGAAGAATTTGCGTTGAAGCTGCCTCGGCCAAGTACGGACCCGAGCTGTGGGTCGAAGAAACCAGGGGTGGGGGTGTTGGTGCCGGAGTTCCTAGTCAGGAACCTTGGGAGGATGGCGTTCATGCAGCCGATGAAGGCGGCATCACGAACGGTAGCCATGCGGCGGATGCCAGCTCCCTTCAATCGAGTGGGGAGGTGAAGCCTGCTGCGCGCCCTGGCCACTGCATCCTCGCTCAAGGTAGCCACCTCCGCTGCCATGGGGTCGGGGTCGTGCAAAAGCTCCGCCAAGAAATCGGTGACCACCGGATTGGTGTCGGTGCCGTACGTGGAGGGATCAAAAGAGACCCCTAGCACCCGTTCGACGGCCGCGAGGATGGTGGCATCCACCGCCTCCGCAAAAGCCTCCACCTCGGACGGAAGACAATTGCGGAGCCAATACCCCGCCTTGTGTTGCATGCAATGCTTGAGCAGGGCCCATGCGTGGTGATGCAAGGCGTGGGTGTACCGACGGCTGGGCTTGGCAGACAGAAGCTTGCTCAGGCTAGCGTCCACCTCCTCTCGTAGCTCCTCCGCCTTGCCGCGCATGTACGCCTGCACATACTCTGGCGATCCGAGCGGCACGTTCAGGACCGCGATGCCGTGATGGCCATCTAGCTCTGGCCACTCGATGTCGGCCGGAGCCTCACGCCGCGCCGCCTCCATGTCTGCGCTGTACGCCTGCATCTTGTCGAAGCGCACCTCAAGCCCCACGGACGCCTTGATGGACGTGCGGAAGGCGTGAAGAGCCGGCCAAACGTGCTCCGGAAGGCCCACCAAAATTCCATCGTCGGCGTTGAAGCGCGCCGCCCCGTCATTGACCTCCAACGTGGTATCACACTGCTGCACCTCGGGGTGAATCGCGACGCAAAAGGAAGTCGTGGCCAAAGGTGCGCCCTGTTGCACGCCGTCCTCCGACCGCAGAGGGGCGGACCGGTCGTCCACGACCAGATACGAGTCCGTGGAGAGGGAGGCTAGGAGCGCAGGGATGACAGGGTGTAGTGGAGAGCAATCGATGTGGCGCTGGATGATGGTGCGGCGCCATGCTTCGTTGTAAGCGTTGCGAAGGTCTGTGTGGACGATGACGGCACGTGGGCCAAGCTTCTCGGCGATGAGCCGGACGCCGTGGATGAGCACATAGTCGCCCGCGGGAATGCCAACGCCGAGCTGAGATGGAGCGAGCACCGACACGTATGCCTCCTTCATGTTGTCAACCACTGCCCGCTCCGCTGCGCGCCGCTCCGCCTCCCCGACTGCCACAGGCCGCACGTCCGGGGCCCTCCCCTCGCCTCGCTTCTTGACGGGTGCCACGAGCCTAGCAGAGGCGAAGAGCCGGTTGAACCACCCGGGCAGGCGACCTTGGAGGTACATGGAGGCAACCTTCGACATGGCGCGGACTGCCGCGGGCCCGGACGCCGGGGCGTATTCGCCCACCAAGCAGCGGAGATACTCGTTGCGCATGCCTGAGGGCCCCGCCGCCATGTGCTGCTTGAGTTGCTGGTACGGCACGCGCATGTCCACCGTCAGGGCGGCCTCGTCCACCGGAATGTCATACGCGGCGTCTGGGATCGGGTGGCTACGGGACGGGTGCTTGTCGCGCAGCTGGGCGAGGATAGCAGGATCGGACAAGTCGCCCATACCCTTAGAAGATAGTCGGCCCGCCGCTCGGGAGAGCTCTCCGTCCTCCACCAACGCCACAACGGTGTCCGCGGTGCCCACGAGCAGCGCCGCAAAGAGATCGGCGTCCGTCCGACGCTGGCGGGCATGTCCGGCGTAGAACGCCTCAGTGCGCGCGTCGTCCCATGAGCGCACGAGTTCGGTCATGCGCCTCTCCGCGAAAGCGCGGAAGCGCCACGCCAAGGCTTGTAGCCGCCGCCGTCCGCCTCGGCTCGGGGCCCTAAGCAACAATACTGGTACTGGTGTGAATTACAAAAAGGGTACTGGTACTGGTACAGGTACTGGTACGATGGTTTCCTCGGGCAGAGGTGCCGTAATAATTACCGGACAAAAAGCGCAGCATGGCGCGATGACAATTCTCCGCCCGGCCAGCAGCGCGTGTCCCCATACTTCCCCGTGGCTTTTTGCTATGTTGATCTTTTAGTACTGCTTTTAGCATTAGGTGGATTTGTTACTGCGCCCTATCATCCCCGTAGGGAGTACGAGTACTGTCACTGGTACATCCCTTGTCCGCTCGGTTGAGCGGTCGTCTCGTATGCGAGAGGTCTCGGGATTGATTCCTGGCCGATGTATTTCGGCAATATCGTCCCGGCGTGTCCTGGGTTTACCCGGCTGATGCATTAGCCCTTCGGGGTTCGAATGAGGCACTGGTCTACGGGCTATGCCAGACCTACGACTGCAGTTGGCGCAAGAGGTCAAGTGTTGGGTCGGCTTCGGCCGATGTCCCGGGGCGAACTTTACTGTCACGTGGAAGGTTCGGCTGCTCAGGCTGGCAAATTGTTGGCCCTACTTGCCGGTTCACATCACCCTATGCCGCGCTATACGACAACCTATTGGTGCGTATTTCGGGCAACGGCATGCCACCAGCTCGGTGCTTTCGTCCTCGTCGTATAAAGAATTATTAAGGAAGCCTAGAATTATTAAGGAATTCCTTAATCCTTACCTGTAATACGGTCTGCCATACGACTGGTCGGCGCGCACTACTACCATCAGCAGTCGCGACACTTCATATATAGCGGAGCCGCGATTGATGCGAAGGCCCTCTTTTAGTTGCTCATCCATTCATCTTCTGTCTTACTGCTCTGTCAACCCTTAATAGTATGATATAGTGAAATCAAAATATGTATTATTTTTTGAGCTGGCCGTGGCGCCGCCGTTTCTCCTTGCTCATCGACATGGCACATGCAGACAACGTTATTGGCGGGGTCGCGGCCGCGCGTGCGGCACGTGATGGTGCTCATGCGCCTGCGTCGCGTCGCTCGTCGGCATGTGTTGCTATGACCCGGGTCATTGGCTGCAAGCGTCCTCGCCGCGGTTGATAGCCTACCCCGGGGCGGGGGTTCCTTTGGTTCCTGGCAGCTAAGTGACTTCGTGGTTCCTTTGGCTCCTTCTTGGTTCTTGGCTCCCTGTCCTCCTGCTCGACCTTGGTTTCAGGCTTGTGTCTCTCTTTTGCTGGCAACCTTTCATAGTTGCTGTTAGTTATGTTTGTAGTGCGCTTTTGTGAAAATAAAGCCCTTATGTAATAAAAGACAATATGTATTATTTAGTCGCCAACAGCGAGAGTGCATGTACCGGTACCTGTACTCTTCAAACTTTTTTAAAAATATGTTAAACCAGCAGTTCCGTAGGGCTACAACAAAAGTCTCCAGCACAGGCCAATAAAAGCCAGGGGATATATGTACAACAGGACATAAAAGTCTGCATGTTTTTTATGATGGGTGTGATTTCGCTTGGGGCGCTTCTAGTCGAGAAACCTAACCTGTGCCGTTGCGGTCATTGCGGGGAAACTCGTGAAAGGGCGTGCGCATGGTGTGCTAGGGTCCATGCGACGCGGTTGCAATATCAATTTCAATTTCGCGCCATTGAAACAAAACGGCAAAACTATATGGCATGTCAAATATATCTCTACTCTGGTATGCTAGCTAGCCAACTCATATTGTGGGTGGGGGGCATGATAAGGGCATGGAATGTGCCACTCCACGCAAGCTCCCATGCGCGAGGACCTCTTGGATGGGTCTCCATGTAGTCGCGTCGACCCAGTCATCATTTCGGCTCCCCCCTCCCCCTTGATCATCGGTGACATGTGCTACAACATGCGCGTAGACATGTGCGCTTGTTGTGACGAAATTGTTGTTAATTGGGGCGAGCCTGCGCTAAGCCCACGGTGCGGGTGGTATAAGCATGCCCCTGGGGAATCGAGAGCACTTTATGTGGATAACTTCAATCCAACGAGGCGCGGCCAACGGCGCTTATCTTGCAGCTTCGAAATTGTGGGATTGAAAATTGCGGATAATTGTTTGCAGTATTGGTATCATGTCACGAAAATGCCCATGCATTGCAACGGTAGCATGTTTTAATTGGGCTTAGACTTGTGCGTCATACATCCTGTGCATATGTCCAGGGCGGCACCCACCATCGGGAACGCGCGTGCAAATGCGACGGACAGTAATAGCTTCAACGTCAACATGTTGCTCCGATGTAGTGCGTTGACCGTGTATATCGGTGGTTCTAGCCTTGTGCCAAACAACGCCATTGGCGAAAAGCATTTTAACAAGTGCGATTATCGGAGAAAAAGGTTGCCTCCTTGGCGTAGGAGCCTTGCATGCACTGAAACGCGAGGCTCCGTGGCCGTGTAGCCCCATGGCTTGGGCACCAAGGCGATGAGGATCCGCAGATTTCTACGTGCAAAGACTATAATGTGGAGTGCTGTAGTACCGGGTGCGTGCGCGTTCCGTATACAGCGATTAGTCCAATTCATCTTTCCATATGCCTCCTCCCACGCGATAGATATCTCATGCCGGTAGTAGTCGCTATGTGGTCGCTGCATTAATACGCGCGAAAAGCATCCTGAAAAATACGAAAAAGTAGGACTAGTAGCCGTCATCGCTATATCAGGCCGAGAATGAATGTCCAGTTTAAGTAAAAGCCCCCCCCCCCCCCCCCCCCCCCCCCCCTCTGATCCCCATCCCCCCCCCCCCTCGAGTTTTGTAGCCGTGAAAAGTACTGTTCTCGGCACTGTTAGGGGGAGGGGGCAGCATTGCCACATGTAGTATATTGTGCAGCAGCATGGACTTGTGCATGCGGGTGCGCATGTACACCAAAATGATGGGAATAGCACTACAGAGCACTTGTGATGCATGCGGTTCGGTGCTCGGCTGCCCAGCCATGGGCCGCCGCATCTTCCGCCCAGACTCCTAGACCTTGTCCGATAGCCCTCGTGCACAACTACCACCATCGTCACCGAATCTGTAGCCTCAAACCAAACTTTCGGGTCGATATCTCTTTCGCCACGTACTCCAGCACTTTGTAGCACGTGTGGCCCCGCAGCCACTCATCTAGTGGATACAGCTTGGGCATGCCGCCCGCCATCGGCATGCCGTCGCAAGTTGCGCCCACCTTGACAAGGCTTTCCACGCATATCTCCCATCAGCTTCCGGGCGTTAGCTAGCTGGCTAGCCGAGCCGGGTCGGAACCCTAGCTAGCGCGCGGCACCGGGTTAATTGTGAGTGGCGGTAGAGAAGTGGCAGTGCAGCAACATGCGCCCCCGCCTAATAGCCGCTGCAACCGCTGCCGCATACAATCCGACGGTAGTGCGTGCGACGGTAACGGCCGGGAAGTACTGCTAATGTACTAGCGACAACATTTCGGGCTAGCTATCATGTTTCTCTCCCCCCTCGGATTTGATCCAGATATGGGCCCTAAAATAAGACATCAATTCTGATTGGCCTTACCGTATATTATAACATCGTCATTAACATATATATTTGCTGCGCCCGTCAATGTTATGTGTACTAATATTTGATATGTAGACTTTTTCTTTCCCCAATACTTTTTGTGCATTCTATGGATGCTGTCCTTCTAACGATCTACACTAGCTTATGGGGCTTCCTCCTATCCTACCCGCTTTTCCGGCTACATGTGCTCATACGCGGTACGGGTTACTAGCCCACCTGTCGATGTGCCCGTTCGTGGGCAGCACGAGTAGACATAAAAGCAGCTGCGATAGCTGAGCTTGCCATCTTCCAGTGACGTTGTGTTAGACACAGCAATTGAATGTCCCGTAACATGTTGTGCGCAAGGTTACACGTCGTTTCAAGACCACACCCGGCTCACCATCCGTGTGTAATTCTCGTCCGTCCGTCCGTGCGTGCGTCACCATGCCAAATGGAGAAGACGCCGTCGCCGAGCCGACGCTTGAATCGCTTCAAATTAGAAGAGAGCATGCAAGCCCGGTCATCTACATTATATTGCTCGAGCTCACATCGGCGTTGATCCAAATGACGGCTCGTGGACGTGGTGTCGATGGAGACGCAGCACATGGCTCTAGATCCGGGCAGCGCGTCGCGGGACACCCGACAGGCAGCGGGGGAGCCGATGCACGCCCCGACTTGCTAGAGCCAACCCATAGCGGCCGTGTCGGAGAAAAATCCGCGAGTGGCGATGATGACTACCTCGCGGAGCCAGAGCTACCGCAAAGAGTATAGGGTGAATATGAAGACGTTCGAGTGGTCAGCCAAGTGCTTGGGCTCTTTTCTTTGCGTACCGACCTAACGAACGACTACCTCAAGCAGGTTGACCGGTGTCTGCAGGCCAAATAAGAGGAGTACATTTGGATAGTGTTTTGGGGCTCACACAGCCGCTCTTTTCACGACTCTCGCCGAGCTGCTACCCTTCGTTACAACCGCTTGTGAAGTGTTCACCCATGTACCCGCGCGCGCTCTCAAACACGTCGAGGCCCCAATGTGCTCCCGCTCACCAATCCAAGCAACGTACCGGACGACAACAACAGTGGTCGCTTCCAGCGGGCTGATTTCCTCGGAGTCGTGGCAAAACTCCGCAGACTGAGACAATCTGCCGGCGTAGCTCTTATTGAGCGTTTGGGCGGAGAGGGAGATGGAGAGTAGGTCGAGGGTCCGTTGTCCCAGCTCGTCTGAACCGAACGCCTCCTGTAAGCGGGACCGAAGTGAGGCAGCCCAAAGGGCGACGGCCTCGGGCTCGTCAATTACGTAAGTACGGCGCTTGGCCGACGGAGTAACAGGGGGCCGGTTCATCTGAGAATAATATTCAGCGGCAGCGGTTAGGTTTCTGGCAGTTGGCCGGTAGTTGCTGGACGGGTTTGCAACAACATCAGTACGGGTTTGCGGGGCCAGGTTCAGGTAGGAGGGCCGCCCCGCGCGCCCTTCGCGCTCGTGGCGCCTGTCACGCGCGTAACGTACACGCGCGAAGCTTGGTCGTTGCGAACCGGTTGTAACACGCAGTGTGACAACCGACGGACGCAGCGATAAGATGGTATGGGAGGCAGATTGCTTAGCCGCCATGTGCCGGTGTGCGGATGGTAGAGCCGCACTCGGTTGTAGCTGTAAGAAGCGCCGCACCGAGGAAGGTCCAAATGAAGTCTGTGATGGGGAGGGGGGGGGGTAGGTCCAGTCCGGACACAGAGCGCTCATCCCGCCGTTGAGCTGCCATGGTTCGCCGTGCGGCGGTCACCGAAAGGTGGCCTCGCAAAGCGCTAGCAGGTCCGAAGAAAGGCGCCCCACACCGTCACTCGTGCTCACCTTCACGGCCACTCCCGCCCGTCCCGCGACCGCCGCCACGCCCATGTCCACACCCGCGTCCTGCAGCCGCTGCCGCCACCCGAGCAGTAGCGGTAGCTTTCGCGTTGCTAGCGACCGTCGCCTCGAAGACGCGACGCTCGTAGTTCTTCACCAGGTCCCCAAAAATCGTTGGGCCCACATGTTCAGGAATTGGCTGAAAATGCTGGGCTCGCAGTTAGTCCATAACACCTTGGTTACCGTGTACACGTTTGACCTCGTTAAGCCTCCGCATGAAGCCTCCGCATGAAGGCTAGACGAAAGCGAAACGCTTTGTCGATGGCCTCGGCATGGGTATTATTCCGAGCGCGCGCGGGGTACGGAGTGAAGTCTTGATTGGTAGCAGGGACGTAGGGTAGCATCTCGTCGAGAGCTACAACGAGTGCGGCCATGTGGGCTCCAAAACACGATTTCCAACATTACACTTCCTGGGCCGGCGGACGCTGGTCATCCTGCTTGAGGTACTCGTTCGCCAGGTCGGTGCTCAAGGGAAAGAGCCCATGCACTTGGCTGCCTGGTCGAACGGCCTCGTAACCATACTCTGGTCGCTGCAGTAGCTCTATCTGGCACCGCGAGGTAGTCGTCGTCGTCACTCACGGATTTTGCTCCGACACGGCCGCTCTGGGCTAGCTCTAGCAAGTCGGGGCGCTCTGCGGCCCCCCCCCGTTGGCTGTCGGCTGTCCCGCGACGCGCTGCCATGAACCTGAGCCATGTACTCCATCTCCGACAATACGGTCACTAGCCGTCAATTGAGCCAACGCTGTTCCAAGCTCGCGCAACAATGTAGACTGGGCCTTCATGTCTTCTTGTAGCGATTCGAGCGTCGGCTCCACAGCGGGTTCTTCTCCATCTGAGTGACATGATGACGCACGGACGTACGGATGAGAATATCACACACGAGTGGTGAGCCGGATGTGAGTCTGTGGTTTTGAACAACCTTTAGTGACCTTCCTCGCAACATGTTACGAGACAGTTACTCGCTGGGTGTAACGCCGTGAAACTGGAAGATGGCAGGCTCAACTGTTATGGTTAGTTGCTACTGCTTTTATGTCTACTCGTGCTGCAGCCACCCAAAAAGGGCGTGCAACGACAGGTGCCTAGTAACCCGTACCACTGAGCAGCACGGTAGCTGGAAAAGCGGTTCAGGGAAAGTAGGAAACCCCATAGAAACAAGTTTAGAAAAGACACATAGCGACTACAGGGTTGTAGCCTGCAGTCGCTATCGCTACAAAGGTCGCTGCAGGGTTGCGGGATTGCACGGCCCTGGTCCGGGGGCACTCGTGAATTCACTGAGCATGCCTCACTTTTCTTACGACGTAGCCGCTACTTGTACTGGTACTGCCATCATGGCTTGTGGGATGATCCGCTTATTTTGGGCGCTGCTTGATCTTTCAGTGCTGATATTATAGCGGAGGACTTCTTACTTACCTTTTGCAGCTAGCTCATGTAACTGTACTTGTTATGTAATTCCGTTGTTATGTAATGCCTTTTTGTAATTCACACCAGTACGGAGGTACGGCTCGGCACGAGAACTCGTACGGGCGGTATCTCATAATAAATAGTATTTACATGAGCTAGCAGCAGAAGGCGATAAATAATAAATAAATGATAAATGATAAATCATAATAAATCCTACCTGTAGCTAGACCTGCCCTCAGTCGCTTCAACGACCAGCAAGGCGCTGGGGTTGCGAGGACGTCACAGCCGCCCCTCCAACCACTCACCAGTGACTGCGTTGCTATCGTCGCCACACCGAGGCAAATCCCGCACACCGAAACCTTGCCTATCGCTCAGACGCAGTCAGCGCCAGGCTCGCAGATTCCCAGCGCTGACAGAGCGCCGTACCTGCAGCAGCACCTCCCCCGAAACAGCTGCCTCGAGCGCGGCTTGACGTCGTGATGATGCAACAGCAGCAGCCGGGAAGCTGGAGCGCGCCCCTGGGCCAGCAAACCGTGCCGGTGCCGCAGGGTGGCTTCAACCCCGCCGTCTTGCAGATGCACCTGTTGCAGATGCAGATGGCGCAGCAGATGGCGGCGCAGTCGCAGCAAGTGCGACAGCTCGGAGTGCAGCCGCAGTTCAGCATGCCACCGCAACCGCAGTTCGCCGGTACGTACCAGCAGCAGCAGCAGCAACCCGGCGGCGGCCCGCCACAGCAGGTGCAGCCGCAGAAAGCGCACGCGCAGCCATTGCCGAATCCTCCGCCAGTGTCCAACCCTGGCTCGAGCGCTGCGCCTCCCTCGACGCTGCCCGCCCACCTGCCGTGGTCGGAGGCGGAGCGTGCGGTGCTGCCCACTCTCGCCGAGGTGGAGCGCCAGGTGGGCGGCCCCGAACCGCTCCGCCCCTCCCCCCCCCCCCCCCCCCCCCCCCCCCTCCCTCCCCATGGGTGATGCTGGCGACTACGCGCTCGCATGCCACCTCGCCGCCTCGTTTTAGGCGCTGCATGCCCCTACTTGGGATTTTCCAGCGCAGTGATTTTTCCCAACTGGCTACCGGAACTTGCCGACTAATTTTGCCACCTGTTGCGCAGGCGATAATCGAGTTGAAAGAGGACATATCGGAGCTGCGCAAGGAACTGACCCACGGGCGCTAAGGCATACCCCGAGTTTGATCCTAACGTCCGGCCGCCTGGCGGCCGACGCTGCCCGCGCAACCCACTCTGCGGGCTGCTGGTACGAGTACAGTTCGGGTAGCCCGACAGCACACGTCGTCTACAGGTTTCGGCAGTCGACACTATGGTCGTTACACTGCGGAGTTCCACTGTGAGCGTGCTATATCATATTGTGCATGCTATAGTACACTGATATTATTATTGGCGCGATAGTTAGCGCTGCCCGTAGACCTTTGATCAGTCGAAACGCCCTCGCATCTTGTAGGAAGTCCCCTCCCCCCCCCACGCGCGCGCGCCCTTGATCAGCTACTCACTTCGCCAACATTATTACGGTATCCGTGATATACGGAGCAGACAGGACACTGTAATATCAAGTTGCTTTCGCGGTGTCGCCATGTCTTGGCACCAGCGGTGCGCTGTCCACAGCCGCCAGCCGCAGACGCTCCTCCCCCGGGATGCCATCCCGGAGCAGGCCGGCCAGGCGCTCGGCCGCGCACGCGCCGGGCGACGGGAGGCGGCGCAGCAAGCGGGCGCCCCGGGCGATGCTGAGCGTACGCCGCAGGAGCGCCTGGTACGCCGGCTGGCCTGGCAGCGAGGGCGGTTCCTCCCCGGGCCCGCAGCTCAGCCTCAGCACCTCCATCATAGAGTCCACGTACTGCAGGCGGGGGTTGGTGGGAAGGGGCGTCGCTTCAGCTAATGCCGCCAAGCACTGACAAAGGCAGCAAATCCTCATCAGTGGGGGAGCCGGCCTGGGGGGGGGGGGGGGGGGGGGAGGGGGCGACCGTGTCGTCTCGCCACACTCGGAAAAGGTTGATTCCCTCGGATGCGGAGTGACAGAGCAGCAGGCAGGACTGCACCCCGGTGGCCAGCATCTCGAGGTGGAGCTGCGGCGCAAGCAAAGGGGGGGAGGGAAGGCGCGTTCAGGAGGCGGGGGGGGGGGGGGGGGGGTTCAGACAACATGCTCGACACACCAAGCTTTCATTGGGTGTGACCGGCAGCTCCACACAACCCATACAAGCATGCAGCGTGACACTACACTAACGCCCGGGGGCCGAGGCCTAAATTTCATATGTCCGGCGCCTGACCACATCCGCCGAAGATCGTCCGCGTGTACTCAGTTGGGTATTGCCACATGCCAACCGCATAGGGCTGACAAGCCGCCGTAAGCGGCCATGAATTCGATATGACTTGCAGTGTGCCGTTACTATCCTTTTCAAAAGCCACCGAGGGCGTTAAGAAAGTGAATCAAACGACTCAGCCGAGGGTTGCCGAGTTGTTCATGGGTGCATGGCATCCGATTCACAGACAGAGGCCACAGCACATGGCTCACCCCCCCCCACCTGCGGGATGTACGCAGGCGGCACGTCCTCGCGCGGGCCCCGGCACGCAGCCGCCCACCGGCCGCCGCCGCCGCGCCTCTGCTGCAGCACAAAGGGGCAGCTGCTCTTGACCTCCACCGCCTCGGCCATGTACGCCCACAGCACCCCGGCGTCGTCGGTGCGCAGGCGCAGAGGGGCACCCGAGGAAAGCTGCGCCCACGCCTCGGCCGCTTCAGCTGGATCCCACCGGCAGCCATGCGACAAGCCATCCGCGCCCGTGCATGCCCTTGCAGGGGGTGCAAGAAGGCCAGCACAGCCAAAGGGTGGGGGAGCGATTAGCCCTCCGAGTTCACGCTCCATTCAATCTACGGATGGATTTGTATGGGCAGCTGTCATACGCTGGACGAGCGTTGCTCAAGTGCTATCTGAGGGCTGATGCAAAGCACCGAGATACACAAATGCCGCTATACCTGCGGGAAGGTCTCCGCACCAGCAATACTGCAACTACTTTCCTGGCGGTCTGTGCGCAGAACTGCTTGAGTGTCGAGCTGAAGCTACCGGAGGTCACTTACGCATGTGACGGGCGGTAACTCATGGCCACAGTTGCTGGCCACTATGAGCCGGCGCTGCTAAATCGTGGCGGCTCAATACATTCCCGGTAAGTCAGCGCATTGTTTCGTACCCTGAAACAGCCCACAAGCAACAGGGCGGAATATGCCGCAGACGCGTGCGCCGCTGTGCCCACAGCGCAAGACGGGGCGCGGCTTCCTGTGCACTACGCACTGGCAGGCCGGGCGGCGCCATGAGGCGTGGCGGCCATTGCATGCGGCATTCACCACCGGAGACAGACCCTCAGAGACGGTTGGATGATGCTGCGATATGACGTACTCCCCCCCTTCCCCCTTCGCTCGGGTCGCCCTCTACCTTGCTCCGGGGACCCCCTGTTTACGTTTCTGCTCACCTCCCTTCCCTGTGACGTAGCACTTATGGTAAACACAATCAGGCAGACAGCTTTGAAGGTGGGCCATGGATTGAGCAAGAGAGGTCCCTTCGTTATCGGGGAAGGCATGAGCGGGGGATACGCACCCCGCACACTCGTTCTTGGCTGCCTCCAGCAGTGCGCGGAGGTGCTGCTGCGACCAGCCCCCCGGGCGCCGGAGCGCCGCCTGCCGCGCCATCTCCTCCGGCACCCGCAGCTTGTGGACGACAACCCCGTCCGGCGACGCCCCGAGCGCCGGCAGCTCTGGCGACTGCCGTGGCACGTGGCACAGACCGACCTGCACGGAGCCAGCGGCCGTCAGCTGCAGCCTGAATGAGGGCGCCAGCGCGGGGGGCGATGTCGCCTGGGCACCTCGCCGCTCGCGTCACCGCTACACTCATGGAGAAGGTACAGCACAGATAGAGAGAAACCTTAGATTGTGTATGAGCTCAACATCACAGGGGTTTCTTTTCCGTGAAGAGGCTGTCGGGCGTTGACGTCGTATGCTTGGCGGAATATCCAGGTGCCGTTGCACTTATAATAAAGCTGCTCGAGCTGGGCTGGGATGCCACCTATCAAAACAGGCGCTGTAGTGCCGCCATGTTTTTGTCCAGATTAGACTCGTGGCACGCAGGGCAGCTCCTTACTCGCGGTGTTCGTATTACCGCGCCGGCGCCTGCATGCGAGCTCGTACACAGCAAGTGGGTGGCACGGGGCGCACCTCCAGCAGCACGCTCTCGGGCATGGCCAGCAGCAGCGCCGCCAGCGCCGACGGCTCCTGCAGCTCCCCCCACATGCGCCGCACTTCCCCTACCCCCCGCGCCGCCGCCCCCCGGAAGGCGCCCCGCCCTGCGCACACGCGCACACCCGCGCACACCTTGACGCAGCCCCAACGCGGCGGCGCGACCAGCCCTGCCACCCCAGCCGAACATGACTGCCTGGCTCGCAAAGAGAGGGACGAGGCGATGCCTTGATTCGGCGCGGTGCGCACCGATCCGCGGCTTAGCCCAGCAGCGGCTCAGCGCCTCAAGCTCCTGCTCCGCCACCGACAGCGCCTCGCGGCCCTCCCGGCCGGGCTTCCCCCGGCGCTTGCCGCCGCGCTTACCTGACACAGCACCCAAGCAACAACAGTGGGGGGGGGGGGGGGGGGGGGTTACAAGAGGGGAGGGGGGGCAGCAAATGCAGGATCTGCCTGTATGCTCTGTTGCAGGTACAATGCATCAGGCGCCACGCACCCTTCCTGCTGCATGCAGCCAGCCTGGCCGCCCGTGCAGTCGCCATCTCGGCATGCAAGGCGCTCAGAAGAAGCTCGCCGCCCACGTCCGCGCCTGTCGCCCCAGAGCAGCGGTGTGTCAGGCGGCGCAGCCGCAGCCGCAGCGGCGAGTTGGGCAATGCAGCGGCCGGCCAGAATCGGCACGAGACTGACAGCGGCGCGGGTTGGAGCACCGTCGGGCGCCGGCCCCGGAGCAGCACCTCCACCCAGCGGAGCCACTTGCCGCCCAGTATGCTCCCGCCGCAGCAGCGCGAGGTTGTGTGCCACCGCCGCCGCTGCCTCTCTTCCCTGCAAGCAGCCGTTTTTCGCACCGGAGCCAGCGGGCACGCTGGCGCCGCTCCGCGGCCGACGCTGCAAAGGCGCGCACGCGTACGAGGGAGATGTGGCCCGCCTACGGGCAGAGTGGGGCGGCAGGGCATCAGGTGTCGGGCATTCCGCGGGGCCATTGCGCCCGCACCATGACTGGCGTCCCCAGAAGCTGAGGCGACACGGATACTGCTGTGCCGCTGATCCAATTGATCTTGTGAGAGGACTTTATGACTATACCTCTGTGGCAGCACAGCACCTCTGTGGCGCCCTTTAATCATCACCAGCCCAGTTTCGGTATAGTCATAAAGTAGCATATGCCATTTATAGCGCTGTCGCAGGGGAGAAGAAGCTGAAGAAAAACGGCACCTGAATGACACGCTGAGAACTGCTCTGCGCTGGTTGCGCAGTACGCACCTGCTGGTGATTGGCCAGCCCCAGGCGCTTGGCGGCCACGGGCTCGTACAGCCCCAGCGCCGAGTTGATGTGCCGGCTTGTCAGGAGCTCCAGGTGCAGCGCATGCCACACGTGAGAGCCCTGCCGGAAGAAAGGGTGCGTGGCGGCGCCCTGCAGTGCGACCTGGCGCCCCCGAAAAAAACGGGGATTTACTTTCGCGATTCGCCGCTGCGGACGTACAGCCGGGACTACGCGAGAGCGCTAGGCGGGGCCGGCAGTTCGGTTCGCCTTCCGGGCGGGCATCGCGGCAATCCGGCGAAATAAAAAGGCACGGGTCGACCGCGGGGTCCGCCTTAACAGAAGCAACGAGGCGGCGCAGAAGCCCGCACTCACCTGCTCCGGTGGCGGCAGCGCAACATAGCGCGCGCAGGCACTCAGGAAGTCCTCCGACACCGCCAGCCACAGCAGATTGGGCACGCCGGCCTCCGGCGAGCTGTCCTCCTGCATCCGCGCGCCTCCGCGTGCCGTTGGGTGGACGGAGCGGCGGTGAGCCTCCCAGCAGTGCTATATTTTGGTATCGTGGCGGCCCGGGTAGTGGGGGGGGGGGGGGGGGGGGGGGGTCGTCAGCTGGCGGCTGGCGCTCGTCAACACGGCGCGCTAGCTAGCTATCCTCCGACTGAGGGCGACGAGGGTAACGGAATTGGTGCTCTACACACTTCAAGTGCGTTGCAGGCTTGGAGGAGTAGAGCGTGATGTGCATTAGGGCGTGGGCGGAGGGAATCGTCTAGCTTGCTTCCGTTATATGGCGCGACGACCTTCAGGCAAAGAGCCGGAGCAGCGGGGGAAGGGGGGGCTCCTCTTCTCACGCTCAAGGCAGATGATGGAGCGCCGGCGAAGAATAACCCCCTTTTAAGATGAGAACCTGAGAAAAACACCCTACGGATATCGTGCTGAGCGCGCGGCGGCTGCGCGATATTCTGCATAAAGGATATGGTTTCGGAGCAAAAGTCCTACAGTAGTTTGAGTGAGTCTAGTGGTTTCGGAGCAGCAGTGGTGTCGTCTGCTGCCTGGACAATGGTGAACTGCTGCCTGCTCCTACGCGAGTATTGCGCAAAATATACCGATATACAGTAGCGCTGCTGTCTTATTCATCGTGATGCTGCTCTCCAACCACCTACAGTTCCATATGTACGGTATCTGTCTACGCGTACGCTGTATCATTTGCCGAGTAGTAAGCTGCCTAGGAGCTGGCCTAGTAAGGAGTGGATGTGCCTAGGATGTGCCTGGATGTGCTGAGGAGGTGGATGCGGATAGGCAGGCTATAGCATGATACTCCAGTCGGGGATGACATGCGGATGCCCTACTCCGGATAATGCATCCTGACTCTATGCTTGCTGTAATACTATAGCAGTCACTGCCCGCGCCAGGATTGACACACTGCTTGCTTGCTACCAATTACTAGTGGCGCGGCGCGGCCGCATATATACTCGCTCGTCTTATCCATCACTCAGCATGTACACCAGTCCACATAAGTCTTTGCACATAGAAATCCGCGCATCCTCGCCTTGGTGCCCAAGCCATGGGGCCACGGGGCCATGGAGCCTTGTAATCCAGTGTATGGAAGCCTCCCACGCCAAGGAGGCAGCCGTTTCTCCCGGTTATCGCACTTTTAGAATTGTTCTTCGGCAATGGCATTGTTTGGCACACGGCTAAAACCACAGAAAAAACAGGCGATGAATAGGGGGCAACTTGTTGGCATCGTAGCTACCTTCCGTCGCATATGCCCGCGCGCTGCCGGTGGTGGGTGGACGTATGCATGCGCTGTAAGACGGCTGAGCTTGAGCCCAATCCATGCGCGCTACCGATGCAAGCCTATATTGCAGCTTCAGTTGTTGGCATCGTAGCTACCTTCCATCGCATATGCCCGCGCGCTGCCGGTGGTGGGTGGACGTATGCATGCGCTGTAAGACGACCGAGCTTGGGCCCAATCCATGCACGCAACCCATGCAAGCCTATATACTAGCAAAACATGCAAACAAGTACGTTTCGCGCCGCGCATGCCATTTTGCTACCTGCTGTGTCGCAATCTAGTCACAGAAAGGGCTGCGGCGAGACTGCTGCGGCGACTGCTTCCAAGTCAAGGCCGCTGGGGACTTGTAGGGATCCCAGATTTTGGAAGGACATCAGGCTTAGTGAAGTGAAGTGGCACGTCGTCGTGCTCACAGCAGTAGGCAGGGCGCGTACTACATGTTATAGGGGGCAGGATGATGCTACTGGCGACACTGCTTCGCCGCGGTGTCCATTTATCACGCTGCATTGATGCGCTCGCCCATCACTCTAAGAAACCACTCTACTCGGGCGCCCCCACATGGACTGCAAATCTGGATCTCTTACAGGTCACTCATTTATCCAAATACGTCAAAGTGACGTCCTCAATAGATTACCATGTGCCATTATTATGACGCCCGCAGCGAGGTGCCGCCACCGACGCTAGCTTGGCCCAGCTAGATTCAATCACACGAGAATAAATCAAATACTTCCATATCACACGGCGCAGCTAGCTATTGGAATGTATGTGCTCGTGAATTGACTTTATTTTCAAGTCCATGCCATCCTCCTCAGTCACTAGTGCAGTTACGAACCATGCGAAGGTATCCGGCGGATCCTTGATTATATGACCTTGTCGCCCGTTCGGTGGAGGGCGCCATGGAGACGATGCCCATCCGCCGGAGTCTGCTTGGCCATGAGATTGAGAGGGCCGCCGGCGCCCGGCAGCATGGCCCGGCCGGCAAAGAGCAGCAGCAGCACGGAGTAGTACAGCGCGAGCGCCCACCACACGGCGACCAGGCCGCCGTCGAGGCGCAGCGCGAGGAAGAGCAGGCCGACGGCTGTGAGGGAGGCGGGGATGAAGCAGCGGGACGCAAACACGGTGTCCCCCGCGCCCAGGAGCACGCCCTGCAACAGCGGTCGTGATGGGTCGGTGAGTGTGGACGGCGCGCCGGCATATACCGTCCGATCTCCATCGGACAGCTCCATCGGACAGTTCCCCGTCGAGTACAACGGACGCCCCAAGGTGTATCCCCTTGCTACATATGATTAGTATAGCAACCTTCAGCCCTGCCAGTATAAGCTTCCGTGCCTAGCCTTGATATACGAGGCTGACACATCCATCAGTGCTACATCAACTATCAGACATATATGCTCAACATCCTCATCGCGATATCGTGATGGTGTTTGGTGCGTGATGGGTTGAAAGCGCCGTTGCTCATGGTGGCCGTGTACAGTTGGGGGCGTCAACCCAGATTGAAGGAGGGCGGCGCCGCACCTCAAAGGCGTTGTTGGCGGAGGACAGCAGCATGAGGCAGGCCGGGACCATCGCGGGCTGCATCACCGCCAGCGCAAGCGGGTCGCTCACAAAGGCCGCCGGCAGCGCGCCGCGCGCGAGCCACGAGGCGCCCGCGAGCGCCGCGGCGGTGGCGCTGCCGTACAGGATGACGCGCCGCGCGACCTGGCGGCCCCGGGCAGCGACCACGGGCGCCCCTCAACGAAACTCCCCGCAGCAGCAGAGGGCTGTGCGGGAGAAGCGCCCGGCATGGGGTGGGGGCGGTATAACCCAAGGGAGCTCCGGGTCTCACGGTCCCAGGTGTCCCTCCACTGAGTCACAACTACTGCCTGTGTCGCGGTTGCGGACGCATTCGATGCGCTTTCCGCACGTTGAGGTGTGGCCCGTGCTGAGGGATGTGCTCGCCCGAGTTCTACTCAAGGAACTTGTAGAAGCTGGATGTGGCCTGCAGCCTCCACCCTAGCCCTGAGACAAAGTCAATCTAACAACATCAATTACCCTAAGATAGAACCTAATCCATCATTTGCGCTAAAGCTAACCTCAACCATAACCCTAGATCCGCACCCCGGGGTTCCCTTGGAGCGGGCGTCGTGTGCCCACAGGGAGGGTGGCGGGGCGCACCCGCACAGCCGCGGCCTTCCCGGCTGGGCCCGACTCAAACAGGTTCGCGACCAGGCTCTGCCCCACTGACATGTACGCCCACGTGAGGCACACCTGCAAGCGCGCCGGCAGGGTCGCCAATGAGCGCCATCGCGGAGAAAGTAGAAGGGGGGCGGCGAGAGGGTGTGGGCTGGGCGGTATGTCGCGCAAAGGCACACATGAGCCGCCGCTGCTTTGCAGACACGGAAGGGAGGGGAGTGCCACGAATCAAGGGAAGGCCTCTTGGGGCCATAAGGTCCTTGGTTCGATTCCTCCTTTTGACACATGTCCAAATGGAGCACTGCTGGGGTTACATATATGTGGTACCCACACATGGTGGTGGAGCAGACCCCACCACAAACAGAGCCTAGGCCAGTGAGACCCTAGGGTACCACAGGGTTCAATCGAGCCCTAGGCGCGGCAGTGCACACTCCGGGGTGGTGGATGGAGAGTGGATGGGGCACCCCACCTGCAGGCTGACCAGCTGGCGCAGCACCTGGTGGCCCGCCACCTCCGCAGTGCCCATGCGGGCGGCCACCGCGCCCGCCACGCTGTACACCGCCACGATGAGCGTCGCGCGCAGGAGCAGCACCCCGCAGCGCGAGCAGATGATGGCGCACTCGCGCCGCCACGCAGGGAGGCGCCACGCCCTGTGGTGGCAGTGGCGGCGACGGACAGGTGGCGTGCGTCAGCTTCAGCGGGGACCACCGTTGAGGGACATCAAGCTGGAGCTGAAAGCCCGGGAGCTTAAGGTGGCACGGGGATGATGACTCTGCTGAGCTCCCAAGAGGGGCGCCTGGCGCCCATGGGGAGAAGAGCAGGACTGGTGCGCAGCCCTGAGGGCACAAAGCGGCCCCATGGCACGGCCGCAAGCTTCATGGTACAGAGTGCTACGTAGTGGACGCCTTCCCTCATACCAGTTCACCGCATCCCATTATGCTGCAGCCAAAGGAGGGATCGTTGGTCTAGCAATAGTGCGTCGATAGCCCCGTCTTGCGTTTATGGTGTATTGCGAAGGATGTTGTCGGTTCTGTCGTCTGCCCCTCTTCATGCGGGATGGCGGAGGGGAGAGGGTAGAGGGGTCAAGAGATGCTAGTTCTGCGGGAGCGCTAAGTGTGTTTGGGCAATGGTGCTGGTTTCGGTTTAGATTCAAGTGTGTTTTAATTTTTCATGTTATGTTTTGTCTGTTTGTTGTTGTTATACTATATCGTACTGTTGCATAGTTTTGTGATGTATTGGATGATGTAGTATTGGTTGTGATATGTTTTATTTGGTGTTGTTGTTGAGTTTGGGCATTGGTGCGGCTTCTGTCTTTGATCTTGGGCTGTGGATGGTGAGGCGTGGAGGGGAGTAAAGGAGCCGCATCCCTTGGATGCCGGCAGGTGGGACGAGTTGAAGGACAGGCAGCTCAGCGATCCAGGCAATGAAGTGTGTCATCTAGGTGGGGGGCACCTCCACGGCAGCAGCGCGTCCATCAGGAAGCCGCGCGCGCGCTTGACATCCTGCTCCGACGACGGCAGCGGCTCGAACTGGGAGCGGTCGCTCCAGTGCAGCCGCGCCAGGAAGACCGCGGCGGCGGTGAGCGTCGACAGCGTCGTTGCCAGCGCGGAGCCGACAACGCCCATCCCGAGGCCTGTGGGGGCGGAGCGCCGCCAAACGGACGAATCGGGTTACGTGCTGCGGCGAGGAGAGCCGCCGAGGGGCATCACGGTTTGGGCTGCGGTTTGGCCTCACCGAGGACAAAGGCGGCGTTGAGCGCGATGTTCATGGCCGCGGTGCCTGCGATGACTGCAAAGGAGAGGGGGGGGGGGGGTGTGTATACTAAATTATACAGCGACGGAAATGGAAAAACTGATTTTGCTTTATTCTGCACACATTACAACATATAAGGCATGCATCATGTTATTGAATAAACATACAGCTGTCATCACTTCAAAAATACATCGCAAAATATATTAATTGAAGGGATAACAACGTATATATGTACATATAACGTATGTGTCCACACATAAATGCGTTGTATTTATGGTTTATTAGATATTATAGAAAACGCATTTGCTCAAGAATAGCAGCAACATCTATACGTCTCCATAAACCTTTCCACGAATGTAAGCGCTAGCTGGCAGCATCGGAGCTGAGTGACAGGTGAGGGGGTGCTAATGTTAGGGTGTGCGCCCCGCGCTCACAGCCCTCACCTGCAAAGGGGGTGGCCAGGTCCAGGAAGGCCCTGTACGCGCCCTCCGCCACCACGCTCACCAGCATGGCCGGCACCGACACCGCGCGGACCAGCATGAAGCCGACCGCCATCGGCATGATCTCCTCGTTGGCGCCGATGACGCCCAGCACCTGAGGGGCCGGGTGCCGCGCGGGGCTCAGTGTACACAACGGGGGCCCAGCTGATTCCGTGAAGAGATGACGGGAGGAGGGGGGTTCCTGCTGGGGAAAGGCCAGCATGAGAAGCGCAAGGCCGGCTCCGCAGTAGATGGCAATGGACAGCGCGATGGACAGCGAGCGGATGCCATCCTCGGGGTGCCCTGCGTGGGAAAGGGGCCGAGGGGGAAGGGGGGCGGGGAGGTCGGCAGGGGGTGCCAGGAGCGGCGCGTGTGGGCCACCGGTATGTGGGTGGCGACGCGGGCGGCTGCGCACCTTGTGCGCGGCACGTGGCGATGCGGTCCGTGGTGGCGACGGAGAGCGAGAAGGCGCCAAAGAAGGCGATGAAGCTGAAGGCGGTGTTGTTGGGGCCCAGGGCGGCCAGCGGTACCAGCCCCTGCGCGCCGCACGGCAGGCCAGTGTCAGGCTGTAGGGCATTGCAACAATGAGGCAATGCGTGCGAGCAAGCCGGTACGAGTACGAGCGAGCTGAATGCTGCTGGCACTACAGGCACAAGCACGGAGTCAGGTAGGGCCTGCAAGGTGAAGGGACGCGCACCAGATGGCCCACAAACGCTGTGTCCGCCATGCCCATCTGCCACAGAACACCATCACAGAAGCCAGTCACCAAGCATACACTGATGCCAGCATGTCAGGTCCAAGCTGGCGAGCATTAGGCGGCATCGGGAAGCCGCGGCACCAGTCGCCGCGACATGGCCCAACATGGCATGCCCTAGCTGCTTGCAGATGCGGGCAGCCAACTCGCATGTCCGGAACTTCAAGCAAGCGGCGGCGCACCAGTGGCTCAGCGATGGCGGCGCCGGTGCAGATGAGCGTGTTGGACAGGATGGTTCGGTCGAGCAGCGAAAGCCGCCAGCGCCGCCCGCCCGAGTCGGTGCTCGCGGCCGGCGGCAGCGCCCAGGCCGGCAGCGGCTGCCGTTCCGCCGCTTCCGGGGCGGCGCATTCCGCCCCCTCGACATCGCCCGGTCTGTCCCGCACCGCCGCAGGCGGACAGGTTCAGGCCACCCCAGCCAAGGCAGTGGTCCACTAGCACGCCATGATACATCACACAAGTATGGATAACACTGTTATGGGTCATTTATAGCCGATTCCGGAATTTTCGCTTGTTATATTTCATATATCTGCAGTAAACTTGCAGTCAACTTACTGATCGGGATGCGAGAATATATAGTCGCTACAGAGACTAGACGGTACATATAATTGTAGCCACGGGTAAAATCGACAGCGAACTACTGTACACTTAACCATCACAGCTTCCGTCCTTCGTGGGCGGTACCACGAGAATCCTAGGAGCCCTAATAATAAAATTTTCGTCGCGAGGTTCATCCGCCGGGTCGGGCAGCATGCGAGCTCACATGTTCGCCTCCTTCCCCGGGCTCGGCTGCTCGTCGTCCCTGGCGCCAGCCAGCGTGGCGGCTACGCGCAGCTGCCGCGGCTTTTCCCGCCCCCCCGCGCCTGCGGGGCCGCCCGTGGGAATGCCCGCCATCGCCGGCCAATCGCAGCGGCAGTAGGCTCCACTCGCGGCGGCCGCTGCTGGTCGGTGATGGGGCGCTGCGCTCCGCCGCGACTGGGCTCCGTGGTAGCTATGCCTTACTGCGGGGGCTGGCGTCGTTAGGAGGCTGCCAGGCATGTCAACAGTGAAGGAGCTGCAGCTGGCCCGCAGCGGCTGCAGATGAGGGAGGGGGGTGTCAGGCGCCGTGGTGCTGAGGCTTGTGGTCTGGCGGCTGATATAAGAGACGACTGCTTTCCAATCCCCCGCGCACAGCTGATAGCTAGTCGCTATTTTATCCGACCACTGCAGGTATACGGGTCGTAGCGACGATTTACTCATCGTCACAAATCTAAATTCCAATTTTAAAAATGAGAAACACTGAATGATTCCGATTTTTAAACATATGAGATACACCGAGACTACCAGGTAAAAGTAAAGTAAAGTTCGCCCCGGGACATCGGCCGAAGCCGCCCCAGCACTTGACCTCGTGCGCGAACTGCAGTCGTATAGGTCTGGCATAGCCCTTAGACCATTGCCTCATTCGAACCCCGAAGGGCTAATGCATCAACAGAGTAAACCCGGGACACGCCGGGCCGATATTGCCGAAATACTGTACATCGGCCGCCAGGAATCGAGCCCGGGTCTCTCGCACACGAGACGACCGCTCTACCCGTACCGAGCGGACAAGGGATGTCCCCGGGGCGGAAAAAAAACAAAAAAGGGATGTTCTGTACCTGGAGACTAAGGTACCACGATACTGCACGCGCGGGGGCGGCCGCGGTGCCGGCCGGCCGGCCGGGTGATTACGATGACGACGATAATGCTTGTCCGATGCTATCTTCGCGTCAATTGCTCCCGTTGCAGTTGTCATGCTCCCGCCGCATTGAGTGGTCCCCATCAATTGCGCGCTCGCCCTGAACGCGCGACGCGACTCGAGCAGTGCTTACCGCCACCTGCCAAGCCCGGCGTCGTTCGGCGTGCTCTCTCGCTTCCTGCAAGTCAGCGCAGAGACCCCCCCCCTCCGTTGTCCTGTACCCGAGGGCCTGCCGGAGCTGCACCTCGCCAATGCTCTTCGCCGCCGCGACAGCGGGCGGGGCGCCGGGCGCGGTGGCTCGACTGTGCGCCGTGCATGAAGGCGGCGGCCGCCGAAAGGTCTGTCGCTGCGCCTACACCCATGATGCTCGACGACCTGTTGGTGTTCCATCTCGTCAGGCCCCCAAATCTCTGCCCCCCCCCCCCCACACACACACACACACACCACCACTACAACTTCCGTCCCACCCCCTCCAGCTATCAACGGGCATGCGCCCCTACAAAAGTACACATATATGCACAAACAGCTACCCACGCACCTAACTCAACCAATTGGCGTGAAAGCAGCGTAGACGATGCTCCCCACCGTCTCCGTTTCACCTCCACACCCCCCACCAAACTAACTGCAAGCCAGCCCTGCAGTAGCACAGGGAACGGAGGCCCTTACTCAGTCCCCAACGTGGCTGCCTTCACGGCAGCCAACCTCAAAGTATCAAGCTGACTGGCGCATCATGCCGCTGTGGTGCACCCCCAGCCCACATGCGCTCGCAGCCCAGGGTGCCGGAGGCTGCGGGCGCCAGCCGCATTGGCGGACGCGGAGGGGCCCAAAGCCAGGAGCGGCGGGTTTGCCCTTGGCTCCGGGGCCACCGCGCGGCGGCGAACCGGCGGCTCGTGGGCCGACGTGCGGGACACGGACGCGCCGGGCGGGAAGCGCCTGGACCGGCTGGCGGAGCTGGGGCAGGTGCAGGACTACAACATCAACGTGGACCACGGTGACCCCCCCCCCCCCCCCCCTGCCGGCGTGCGCGCTCCACACCTCTCCCCCAGCGCTGACGTGCCATGGTTTCCCCCTCACATACACACGGCGCTCTCCACCCCGCCCTCCTCGCGTCGGCCCTCCGCGCAGGCCAGAGCTCGCAGTACATCGACTCCCTCTTCGCCGGCAAGTTCCTGGGCACCAAGTCGGACATCGCCAGCGGGGAGCTGCGCGACGAGGAGCTGCGCCGCTTTGGGAACATCGTCGGGGACTACTACTGCGCGCCCGCCTTCCTGGAGGCGATCACGGTCAGCCCCCCCCCCCCCCCCCCCCCCAACACACATCCCTTTCTGCCTCGCAGGAAGAAACGGCGCACCGGGCTCCTGCCTCCCGCACCATTGCGCCTGACGGATTGTGTCCGCATGCATGGTCGACCCCTCAGATGCACATCGCGAAGAATGTGCTGTGCGACCAAGGGGGGCTGGGGCAAGTGCGCGTCCCTCTCATCCTGGGTGAGCCGCCACCCGGTGCCCTCCTTCCACAATAGCCCCCCCTCGCTCCCCCCCCGGGGTCCTCCCCACACACCCTCCTCCCCTGCCTCATGCTCAACCGCGCCGTGACTGATGTCGCAAGTCCGTTGCCTGTGGGGCGCCCCTCCCAGGCATCTGGGGTGGCAAGGGCCAGGGCAAGTCGTTCCAGACGGAGCTGGCCTTCAAGAAGCTCGGGTGAGCCGCCAGCGCCACTCCTCGCAAGGCACAACCCACCCACCCACCTGCCTCACGCAGCAACCGCCCACCCTCCGCCACCACAGCGGGGTGGCTGCAGATGTGCGCTCATGATCGCGTCTGCGCTCGCGGCCAGGGTGCTGCCCATCATCATGAGCGCGGGCGAGCTGGAGAACGAGTGGGCCGGCACGCCGGGGGAGCTCATCCGCGCGCGCTACAAGAAGGCGGCGTCCATCGTGAAGAATCAGGTGCGGCGCCTGCGTGCACCGAGGCGCCTCTGCGAGGCACAGCGCCGCCCTCTCATTTGGACCGCGCGGCGCCGTGATGGCCCCGCATGTGGGGCCGCACGGCGGTCGCGCTGCCATGCACGGCGTTGGCGTGACGTCACTGACAGTGTGCGCGCGGAGCAGGGCAAGCTGAGCTGCTTGATGATCAATGACTTAGACGCCGGCATTGGCCGCTTCATGGAGACACAGGTGGGCGGCGGTGCGACGTTGCTTGTAAATTCCGACATTGGCTGCACGCAGACGGTCATTACCGCCACATGCGAAGACATGATGCACCGTCATGAGTGACCTATATGGCCTGTATACGCCACTGCATCATGTAACCTATTGCACGACCCTAATAATCCCAGGTTGGTAACCTTGACACTGTGTTTTTGTCCCCCGCAGTGCACCGTGAACAACCAGATGGTGGCGGGCACCCTGATGAACCTGTGCGACGACCCCAACGTGGTGAGCACCGGGCAGGACTGGCGAGAGGGGGACCGCATCCCGCGCGTCCCCATCATCATCACAGGTGCGCTGCGTGGACTAGTATACTTATTGGAAATATGTAGTCGATGCTAGCAGCGCATGCCCCGCACTCCGCTGTCACTCCCTCCCATCTGCCAAACAATGCCAGGGCTTTGTGGCAAGGTACGTTACTTCTGAATCTAATGAATATATTGATTTAGTTGGTAGCGTGATGTAGTACTTCTTGGGGTGGTGTATCGGAGGTCGTAGATTGCACGACTGTCACAGAAGCGCTGCATCAAGTTATGTGGAGTTTGTTTTGTGGTAAGGTGTATATTTAGCGTTGTCTGTTCGAGAGATATGCGATGATGTTATATACCATAACATATATTCGCATATGTAGTGCTGCTCTGGTTAACGAGACTGTGCCTTTGTGGCATGGTACACATAATTTATTGCTGATAACGACTATACGCTTTTTCGGCTAATGTTTTGCAGTCACACCACGTGCTGTGCTGTGAGTGCTGCAATGGGTTACGTTTCTGTGGGACAGCGTATGAGTGCGTCGGAGAAGATTGAGGTCATTTGTTTAAGAGGACTTATTGCGGAGGTTGGATATGAGGCAGATGACTATGCGGCGTCATCATTGTGTTGCGCGCACTACGGCGTCATCGGGGCTGGAGGGGGCGTGTGGCGGTTACTGGCGCTTGGTCATTGGAAGCGCTACTCGTAGGCATCCCGGCAACGAGCCCACTGCATACCACGATGTAATCGCCATACGCATACAGGACACTCAGTTACCTCGTCCTGTGCAGGGGTGGGTGGGGGGTGTAAGGGGGCAATGCCTCATTGCCAGTAAGCTAATCTGATCGCTGTGGGGCTGCCAGGGAACGACCTGAGCCGGCTGTACGCGCCGCTCATCCGGGACGGCCGCATGGAGAAGTTCTACTGGGCGCCGACGCAGGACGATCTCCTCAACATGCTGCACACCGTAAAGCCCCCCCCCCCCCCCCCCCCCGACACACACACACACACACACACACACACACACACACACACACACACACACACACACACACACACACACACACTCAATGCCCCTACAAAGCCGCTGAGCTTCCTCCCCATGCTGTGCCGTGAGGCTGCCAGCGGTGCGGGTCTGCCCACGCACTCACCGGTATTGGCCCCGCCGCTGTCCTCTCCGGCAGATGTTCAAGGACGATGGGCTGTCCCGGGAGGAGGTGACCATCTTGCTCAATGAGTTTCAGAATCAACGTGCGGCCCCCCTTCCCCCCCCCCCCCCCCCCATTCTGGAAGGAAACAGCCCAACAATTAAACATCGAAGATGCAAGTTTAAATATGGACTGCTATAGTCATCATTTATTGCTGCCTTCGAAACAGCAAGTTGAGATTGTTGTTCCACAATTGAGGACAAATGCGTGCACCGCTTGCATTTTTAATTGATGTACTCGGACACGGTGAGAAATAATGAAGTGGATTTGCTTCAATTTTGATATTAGCCCCCCCCCCCCCCCCCCCCCCCCCGGCCCCCCTGGGACACCTGGGCCCCGCCCCCTCCGCAGCCCTGGATTTTTTCGGCGCGATGCGCGCCAGCTGCTATGATGGCCACATCCGGAGCTGGCTGACCAGCGACATCGGCCAGGCGCGACTGATGGCCCTCGCAATTGTGCCTTTCATGCAGTGTTCCTTCCGTCTGGCGGTCCGCTGCCAACCAAACCGCGCCGCTCCCCTAGACTCGCCAGCATTGCATACATCGCAGCGGTAATGATCCCAAACGGCAGTGACGTTTTGACAACCGGTGCCGGCGCACCCATAAGAACCCCTCATAAGCTGCCACTAAATGGGCTTGCATGCAACTATTTTGAACACCTGGTTTATATAGTCCGGCAGTGATCCAGCCTATATTTGACCTCTGGCAGGTAGAGCAGGTCCCTATCAGCAGTGGTCTTATTAGAGTCAACACCCGTCCAGCTTCATTGGGTGACAACCGCCCTGCGCTAGCCGCCGTTTAGTCCCTAGCCTAGTGTGAAGGTCCATGGGCCCCCTTGCCACGTCGGTATGCTGCCCGCCTGCCCGGTACCCTGCCTGAGGTGCGGTGCGGTGGGCGGCGTGTGCGCTGGCAGGGCACCGACATCAGCGGCTGGGACGACACCCAGACGCGGGAGCTGCGGCGGCGGCTGCTGTATAAGGAGGGGCTCCCGCTGGTGGACACGTGCAGCATCACGCTGGATCTGCTCTTGGCGGAGGGCAGGCGGCTGGTGAGACCCCCCCCCCCTCCCCCCCCTCTCCCCATTTCATGAGATGCGCCTCGGACACCAGGTCAATCGGCGATGTTCGGGCAACCAACAGCGACACTGACCGCCCCCCCCTCCCCCCCCCCCCCCCCCCCCCCCCACACCCCCCGGCGTCCCCCAATACACCTCCTGCGTTGCTGGCGTAGGTCCAGGAGCAGGAGCACGTGCTGAGTCAGAAACTGTCAGAGGAGTATTTTAAGGACCTTGTCAAGGAGAAGGAGGTACGCTTGCCCCCTAGCCACGGTAATTGGGGTAGCCACGGTAATTTATATCGTTATGGGAGATTACGTGTGCATCATGTAAAATGACCGCCAGCAGAAGGAGGATGAGCCAGAGCTGTGTTTGGCAGCGTTGCTGTCTGCATGCTGGACGGGATCACTGATGATGCAACCGTATCTTTGTAGTCACCGTGTCGCTGTGCGGCACAGTGACATCCCTAGCGCGCTGTGTCAGTGCTGGACACCCGCTGGACCGCTGACCCCCGCCTCCCTGGTGTTGGCGGTGCGGCGTAGGTGATGCAAAGGATGGCGGAGGAGGAAGCCAAGCCGCCGCCGCCCCCGCCGCCTCCCGAGACGAGCTGGAAAGTGGACACCCTGCACCTCCTGGAGCAGGGGATCGCCGAGATGCGAGCGGCGGGCACCCTCGGTGGGATCCCCGCGCCAGCGATGAGGACGCGCCCCGTCTTTGACATATCTTTCTCCCGGCCGGATGTCCCCTCCATTGAGGCGCCGCTGCGCTGTTGCCCCCCTCCATCCCTTTAGAGTACATCGAGGTGGGCCTGCCCGGGCTGCCGGAGGAGGCGGAGGAGGAGTGGCCCTGGCCGCGGCTGGACCCGGAACGCGCCATGGCCCTCGTCAAGGAAGAGGGCTACACGTTTGTGGACATCCGGTAGGATCTCGTCCCCGCCCGCGGTGGATCTGTGGCCATTGCATTGCAAGGCTATGCCTCGACAATATATAC
>VCJN01002703.1:0-18055 GCA_006384855.1 Tetraselmis striata
TAATTCAGACCGTATCCGCCAGTAGCCATTTTAAACTCCGTTATAACGACTAAGTCGGTATACAACTGTAGTCATGATCAGAGGGTCTGATTACAAGTACCGTGTACAGGTAACGGCACGTTGCTGGTAAGTACGCGAGATACGCGACCCTGTTAGTATACAGATACTACTATCACACATACTGCTACTACCATCCTGCTGTAGTACGTGCTACACCGCCGGTAGTAGATCAGCTATACTATTGTATCACCGTCGTGATGATCGTCGCCACATATGGTTGATTTACCCAAGGAGGCACGATTTGCCAAAGAATGTCAGCTTGCTTACATTGGAGGCTAAGACGAGAACCACAGGCTTGGCCTGGGTGTCTCCTAGCGCAGAAAGATGGCTGTGGGTGGGTGGGTGCGCGAGCCGGTTGAGGCGAGCGCAAAGCAGAGAGTGCCGGTGCCCGAGGGCGGATCCCTCAGGTCGTGGTGCTGGTGCGGGCCGGCAGGCCCCAGTCCGTGCGCCGACCGCGGGGATCGTGCGCAGTACAACATTGCTAAGTACTGTAAACACTCTAGATGACTACATCTGACCATTTACCCAAGGAGGGCACGATTTGCCAGAGAAGAAAGCCAAAGGCTTGCACAGGTAGCGAAGTGTAGCGGCCGGACGGGGACGAGCTAGCAGCAGAAACGCAGCATAGCAGCTCGCTGCCGAGGCCGCGCCTTTGCGCAACCTGTGCGATGCCCACGTGACACTGGGGGGCGGCTGGGCGCCCGCCGCCAGGCGGCGTCCCGCAGCCAGTCAGTGGGAGTGGCTGAAAAGGACCAAGCGGCGGAAGGCTCCAGCGGGGAGACGCTCCAAAACTTGGTCGGCAGGCCGGCGCCGGAGAGAGGTCGGCAAGAAGGTGGGGCTCGGCGCCATCGACACCGTCCAGGGCGCTCCAGAGCCCGGGCGCGGGCGCCGTGCGCGGGACGGCGGCCCAGGTGTGTACACTGTACTGCAGTGACGGCCGTTACCGCCAGGGATTGGCCGCAGGCCTTAGCATAACAGCGAAGATACAGGTACTTGTCGTACGCTGTCAGACCCCGCTGCTCCGCGAGGCCGCGGGCGGCGGTGTCGTCGGTCAGAATCCACAAGCGAGGCTCGTCGCCGTCGCGTGGGGGTGGCTCCAGACCGGAAGGGGGGACTTTGACCGAAGTAGGCGAAGTCGACGTACTCGAGCTCGGTGTCGAGTGCGTCCAGCTCAGCAGGAAGGGGCTCTTGCGCTCCTTGCTCACCACCCTCGGGCGCCCGCAGGAATGGCTGGCTGGGTGCCTTTGGGAGGAGGCGGTTGCACGGGAGGAGCCAGTCGAGCGAGTAAGGCGGCCGTAGCTGCCTCGAACTGCTCGGCCAGCCGCTTCTCCAGGGCTATCGCTTGGGCCGTCAGGCGTTTTTCCAATTCGGTGTCGTCGTCGGTCAGAATCCACAAGCGAGGCTCGTCGCCGTCGCGTGGGGGTGGCTCCAAACCGGAAGGGGGGACTTGACCGAAGTAGGCGAAGTCGACGTACTCGAGCTCGGTGTCGAGTGCGTCCAGCTCAGCAGGAAGGGGCTCTTGCGCTCCTTGCTCACCACCCTCGGGCGCAGGCGCGCCCGCGGGAATGGCTGGCTGGGTGCCTTTGGGAGGAGGCGATAGCACGGGAGGGGCCAGTCGAGCGAGTAAGGCGGCCGTAGCCGGCTCGAACTGCTCGGCCAGCCGCTTCTCCAGGGCTTCCGCTTGGGCCGTCAGGCGTTTCTCCAATTCCGCGATGGATGCCGCAGTGGCGCCGCCCGGGGCGTCGTCGACTAGGGCGTCTTCCGGTACAGGACGAGGAGGCATCCTGCTGTCGCGGGGTGGGGAAGGTGTAGCGTCTCGGGAGGCTGAGGCTCGGGTCCGAGTCGGCATAGAGTAAGCTGACACTCTGCTCGACTGCTAGAGTCGAGACTGCTTGCGCGAGCCGGTTGAGGCGAGCGCAAAGCAGAGAGTGCCGGTGCCCCAGGGTGGATCCCTCAGGTCGTGGTGCTGGTGCGGGCCGGCAGGCCCCAGTCCGTGCGCCGACCGCGGGGATCGTGCGCAGTACAACATTGCTAAGTACTGTAAACCTCTAGATGACTACATCTGACCATATAATACTATGTTACTGCTTCCACCTCGCAGTCGCTGTAGAGGACCTTTCTGATTGTCCTTTTTTGAGCGATTTCCTGATATCGCCTTCTGCTGTTAGCTCATGTGTATATGTACTAGCAGTCGCCATGTATGATGACTTATTGCTGCTATATTCAAAATTATTGCGACTGTTATTATTTAATTAGTGGGAAAACTGCCCTGCATGTGACGGAAGTGAATCTGAGACTATCGAACATGTGTTGGTGGAGTGCTCGCGGTGGGGTATCACGGTTATTTTAGGCTGTTAGTTCCGGAGTTCATTGATTTTATTAGCAGTCAGGTTTTTGCCTCAACACCCGAGGACTTCACTGCCTTTATTTTTGGGCGGGGTCCCCCCGTCCCTTCACAGCGCCCTGTATTTTACTGGGAATGGGAAACTTTTCCGGCTACGGCGTCGGGCCCTCCCTCACCTGTTTTAAATGTAGCGACTATCGGACTCCCGACTCGCATTACTCGAATGGGCCGACGCCCAAACGGGTATAGGGCGGACCTTTCGTGGTCAGTGCCGGTAGTTTCATGGCAGTGTTTTAGACGGTGATCCAACAGTGTTGGAAATGCCTTCACTGACCTTTAATTAGTCTTGCAGAATGCTTCGGCAATTTGCTTGATGAGCATAACGGAGCGTCGCCCACCCAGGGCTTCCCGTAACTGGATTCCTGCGTAAACGGCCGTTGTAGAGACGCTGCAAGGGTTTCACTGCCAGTCCTGTCCCGGGGGCGGGAAAAACAAATTATTTAATTTGTACCGCTTGTTTTGCCCGCCATGTGCGCGGATGATGCTCGCGGCATGCGTGAGCGAGCGCAGCGGAAATCGGCAGGAGATGGCGATATGGCTGCTCGCATCGACAACAGAGTAGCACGCTGCTGCGGCAGCTGCTTCGAGGCTCATTCCTGCTGAGAAAGACGTTGCGCGCTGTGCTACATATCATCTTCGGGAGCAGTCGACAGGTCGGAGTGGTTGCAGGGGGTCGCTGCTATCTCCTGCTCAAGGGCGCCTCAATATACAGTTAGAGACGCGAAGATCACGTTGGGACCGTTTCGCACTCTACGGGGGCTTAGCTGTCTGTTGAACTTTTGTCTAGTGCGTGGACGAAACAGCATGGTGGAGTTTCTGCCGTTTGCAGTGCGCCTCGCCGCCTTGTACGTTGTGACACGGGTGGCTGCGCGCGTGATGCACAAGCAGCAACAGCGGTGCAGCCCACCGGGTTGGGCGCGCCTGAAAGAGGCAGCCGCTTGGTTACTTCTACTTCAGCTCCCTCCCTTTCTGTTTCCACCTGCTGGCGTTCAAATCATTGCCCGTGGAGGTACGATTCACCACGCGCGCAGCTGTCCACACAGTCCTTGATGAGCCCAATCGCCGAGTACCCACAGCAACTGTGATGCATGCAATGACTAGTATGTGCACCTTGCAGGCGTCACACTGTTGAGGCGTCCACTCACTCAAATATCATATTTGGAAAGCATTTTCCCAGGAAATCTCAGGAATTGCTTCTCACAATTTGTATGTCTATCATGCTCTGCAGGGGCATACTTCATGTGTAGTTTCCTTGGAAGCTTGCGCTGGCTGCTGTGGTGCACTGGTCGCTGGCCGGAGGGATCAGCGGCAGGGCTGACAGTGTCTCAGTGGCAGGGCCTGTTGTTTCTGCCTGTAGAAGGTAACCGGCATGCCACAGCGCGATGAGCGGATAGCCAGCAGCGTTTTGATTTGCCTGGCGAGCATATGCCTTCATCGCTGACAGCCCGCGAGCTTGCTTCAGTCTGCGGCAACCTATTGCTGTGAAAATCACCGCCTTTTCTTGGTACATGCCATGATGCTCGTTCTTTTGTTTGTCCTGTGGTGTGGTTTACTCATAGGCACCACTATAAGAGCAAAAAAACAGACTGAACATGCGAGCTACCTTACAGCAGCAATGCGATTTGGTGCGTTTGCCCATTGCCTGCTCCCACCTCATGTCAATGCCGGCGTGAATGGGCCAGCACCCACCCTCGCCAGCAAGACTCTCGCTGATGGCATCTCTGGATATTTGTTTTTATGTCCCATCTCATTGCACAGTCTCTAACCCTGTCGTTTAAAATGAGTGCTCGCAGTCGCTAGCGGAACATCGCCGCTGATACTGACTCTCTGGGTGACCTGCTACTTGTCAAGGTGCATTGGCGGCTGTCATCGTTCTGCTGTCCGTTGAGGAGGAATCGGATTCGTTTCTAGGCATGCTGTGGCGACACAGCCTGTACAGTAAGATTGCCATGCTGCTTTTCTGGGGCTTCATGCAAATGAGCGCAGACGTGTTTGCCACATAGCGGAAATGAAGGAGATGCCCCAATGAAGGAGCACATGCTGGATGCTGCATTTTACCAGGTGTCGGTCTTTATACTCTTTTAACCTCTGCGCAAGATTTGGCGGCAATATATATGACATCCAGCTTGGGACTGCAAACGAAAATGCATTTTGGCAACGTAAGCCGCCTGGTAGCAGAGGCCTCCTCCCTGTCCCGCGATCCTGATGTTTCTGAATGTCAATCTGATCCAACTCAACAGAGTTCAATTCAATTGCATATAATTTTCATCAATGGTTTTTTGGCTGTCGACGCGGACTGGCTGCGCAATGGCAGATCATTCTGATTTTGGCGCATTTGCAACCACAGCCACTACTATCAGAGCGCGTGGCCACATTCTGGGCGAAGAAATGGAACCTCCCGGTGCAGTCGATTCTACGGTCAGTGGCCGGAAACCCGATGCCTTAAACTGATGCAGTCGAGACATGACTTCTCTGGATTTTTTAGCTTTATTTGAGTGTCATCAATCTGATTGGAAAATACGCTGTACCCGGCGCTGATAATTCATGTGTCGCCACCTCAGATCGCTGGTGTACGATCCCCTCCTCGAACGAACGATCATCCAGACGGACGCTGCGAAAAACTCGCCATCTCCTGCCCCAGGGTGGGCGCGCCGCACATCAGCCGTTTGCGGTGTCTTTGCTCTAAGCGGAGTCATGCACGAGCTCTCCTTCTGTTATCTCACCGGGGGGACATCACCGCAGCTGGGATGGCTGTGGTTCTTCGCTGCACAAGGACCAGTGTGCATCCTTGAGGGCATGGCCCTGCCCCGCAAAAGCATGATGCCACATCATAAAGGCTGGGCGTGCGTGCATATTGTGCTAACAGCTATCATTCTCGAACTTCTGGCAGCACCCCTTTTCTTCCAGCCGACTGAGGAGTCAGGTCTAGCCACTGCCATAGTAAAGGATGCCATCGCGTCGTTCTCTCTGGAGAAAAAGGCAGAAATCGGCTAGCATATGCTTGTGCTTTTCATTATTATGCACATCAAGATTGCAGTTGGGCCATCGCGTGATAACTTTGAAATCGCATACCCGGCTGGCAACCTAAACGTTTGCAGCACATGATGCCACGTGGTAGCATGCACTGGCGCATGCAGGAAATACGGAGTTTCCAGCAGCTCGATTGTGTGTTTTGGTCATTGTGATGATACTCACACTACATGCCTCAATGAACGTATTACCTTGCAGATCTTGCGCACAGCATATGCATACCGGCAGGGACATTTACACTGACAAGCAGCGGCGAAAGAACAAGTCCTTATGACTAGCAGCAGCGTCTAGATGTACATGTGCGGGGATGCTGCATGCGAGGTCGATCAATGCACTCTGTCAATCACCAATACGCACAGACCTTCGGGGTGTTGACAACAGTTTATATGCCCATATAGTGCTGCATTTGGCGGGCGCAGCATATGTAATATATTGTAGATATTGCTTGCTACTATGTACTACCCGTAGTAGCAGTGTTACAGCAAGATACGAGAAAGGGTACGGGTAGGAGTACGCGAGCACCTATCAGATGACGGCACGCGCGCGCCGCACGCAGCACACCACTACTTATCATATTCGTCGCGCGCTCCACAGAACGCGCCGCCAGCAAGTCGCCTGCTTACTGGAGGGCAGACATTATACGCGTTGGAGCCAGAAGGGTCAAGGGAGCATATTCAGAGCACACATACCGCTCAGTTGACAGCAGTCAAGAAAGTCAACGTCCGTAGTTATATAGTCAAAGTCGCGCCCGAGTCCGCGCTCATCGCAAAAAACACATATTCATTTGGCCGTCAGTCGGCGCGGGGTGGCGTGGTGCTGTGCATAGTAAGTTATATGCGAGTCGTCTCATCGATTCTATACTACGCGGCGGCTTTGCTCAGCTCTCAGCAGTAGTGTGCACTCTCACGTTTCAAAGACGAGACCAGCGATGATCGGGGTTCTAGGCTACCTCATCCGGGCCTAGGACTGCCCGAGCCCCTACTATATACCTCTGAAACAGTTATCGTAAAACTCGCCAGCACGGCGAGACGAGCTCATCGTCGCTATGTTCAACGGCTGTGCAGTGAGCACAGGGCGGTGGTCACAGATGATGAAGAACTTCAATAGTCAGCCTGCACAGAATGTAGCCGTTTCGTCTCAAGGTGAGCCGCATCGGCCAAGTTATCATTCATCTTATGATCATAGACTATGAGAGCGAACAATAATACCATTTGACAATAGCCGCCTTGTCGAGCTAGATGCCCAACGCTGCTTGGCGCCATCATTATAAATATATGCCCGAAGTCGGCGAGTCGTGCGAGTTTGCCTGGCCGAGACTAATGCTGTCGACGATGTGTTTATCGCTCATCGGTAAAATGAAAAATGCATAACTATGGTAACACGTAAGCCAATTCTTGCACAGTGCTGCATATCGGCAATGGCCGAACGAGCCGACACACAGTCATTCAATCACCATATGTGTGTCTTCACCCTTCCTGTTTATTGTGGGCCCCGAAATCGCAGGATCTGACAGCCGCCGGCAGCAGTCTCAGGCAACACCACGCAACGCGCAGATTATCAGTCGTCCCGAGCCATCATTGTCGCAGTGCCCTGGAAGCTGGTCTCAGCCGGCTAACATGGATGCGTTGACAGTGGACGGGGAAGCATTGCGACAGCAGCATGACCAGGCTCTAGACATATTGGATAGCAATACTCTGGGCACTGTCGTCAGCCAACACTCGCAGCCTCATCATCAGAACCATCAATTGGCACCGTCAAGTGTTCGGAACTGCTGGGGGAACTTTGGGTATCATTGCAAGACCATAAGACCACCAGCAGCCGGGATCGAGCTGCCTCTGTCACAAAACTGTGATGATCGCAGCGATGCGAGCCTCGGCCCGGAGGGCCCGCTGCTGGGTCCCAGTATCATTGCTCACCAACACACCGACAAGCCCATGCAAAGTCAGCCACAAAGTCAGGGCGATATCGGCGCATCGCAGACACTGATGACAGATGAGGATGAGGATGCTGACCTGCCGGACCTTCCAGAGGATGGAAATGACCCCGAGTTGTGGGATGATGAGTTTCTGAGCGAATTGCTCACTCAGATGACGTCTTCACAGCCCGTCTCAACTGCCTTCAATGAGTCTTTGCCTCCACGGGGCCTGTCTCAGGGAAGCTTTGGCAGTGTGGATCCCTCCGTGACAAGGGTTCCGCCCATCAAAAGCACCCCACGGAACATTCCGGCTCAGCCCAATAGAGCGTCTTTGGCGGCCGCTGCACAGCCTGTTCTATTCAGCGGACCGACATCAACGAATCAGCCGTTTGACGGCAAACCTGCTTCCGCTAATCCTGGCGCGTTCTGTGTGTCTCCCAGCTCTATCATAGACCGCTCCCGGTACCCTCCTGCCGCTCTTTCGCCTCGAACGCAGCTGGCGGAGCGGGCTGAATCGGTCAGACGAAATGCTTTGGAGGCCCCTTTGGACGGCTTTGCCGAGGCTCGAGTTACTGATGGTTGCTGTCTAACGCGCGTTGAAAAGCGAAAGGCAGCTGAAAGCGCTGCCGGAGAATCGTGCAAGAAGTGTGCAAAGCTGGAGATCACGCTGGGAAAGATGGCAAAGACGGTGAACAGCATAGAGAAGCAGATACTTGCTCTTGGTAAAGTTTGCTCCAGGGCTGACAGAAAGCAGGCAGCAATTGAAAAGACATGCTCACAAGCTCTTGGTATGTGGCCACACCCCCTGCAATACCTAGACTGACTGAGCTCAAAATCAAACATGGAACTCTTGAAAGGCAATATCGTGATTTCTACCAAGGAGATATTCATACGGATGCTGCATGCTACCTGATTATGTTTTGGCTCACGCCTTGGGTTCAGTTTGCCTTAAATCTAGCACTTCGTAAACAACTGTCAAAATGTTCTTTGAGGATTGCAGCATAACATTCCTCAAATAATCTGAATGATGAATTGCTATAAGGGAAAGCGCCTGCGTAAAGTGCATGCGCGTATTCCTACTATTCTGGTAGTGCCGTTGACCTCCAGTTGGAGACATGAACTGTCGCAGTAACGTCAACCCACAAGAAAATCAGTGACTGCATTGTATGCTAGGGTCTTGGCTATTATTTGACTGCCTTTAACGAATAGAAACTGTCCCCATAAAAAAGCAGTGTCGTACTGCCAACGGCATATGGCTCAAGTAGGACAGGGCAGATAGAAGGTACACAACCGAATCATTCTCTAAATGACAAAGAACAAATTTAAGTTGTTCTTAAGTAAGTAAGCAAGTAAGTAAATTATGCTGTTGGACCTAAGCAGCATTAACATCATGTCAGTATATCTGCGATTGCCTTGCCCATGAGGTATTTGCAGGTATATGCTCTGGTAGAGAACCCTTTTAAATGCTCTGACTGGTGCTTGTGCCCCGCCTCATCATTCCGTGTAGTGGCTTCACAGCGCATTCTGCGCCACCTGAGCATTAAAGCTTCCCGAGAGACTCCTGACCAAACAGATCCCCCTGGCGCTGAAAAGCCCGATGCTGGAGCAGAGGTACTCAACTCGAGTGATGCATGCATTGTCCCCCTTTTTCCGCAATAATGACCTGCATATAAGCAAATATCTACAATAATGAGATGAACAAGTCCCAACCAGATTTGTGCTGACTGCTGCTGTGCTATTGTAAAGCCTCAGGTAGACGATCAGGGCTTTGTGCAGCGTGCTGCAAAGGCATCTGCAATGCGCAAAATGACGCCACGCAGCAAAGATGTGCAGACAGGAAGGACGACTTCACAGAGTCAGCCATCCGAGGCACTGAAATTGGCCATGCCACACAGAAATGGCTCGAACAAGAATAAGGCCTCTCGTACTCCTTCTCAGCATAACGCCTCTTCAGGCGCATTGTTGGATGATGAACCGATTCTGTCTCAACATGCAGATTTCACAAGTGACGTGCCTGATGCCAGCAATACTGCCAGCAAGGACTCCATTTTCCTTGGAGAACATCACACCATCAGACATTCAGGTCCTGGCCAAGCAGGTGACACAGCTGGGACAAATGCTCAGGATGACCTGCCAGCACCTGTGATCCAAGAGTGCGCTCTCAAGGCAGCCAGTCCTCAGCTGCAGACAACCCTGAGCAGGCAAGACCCGGTTCCAGATGCTCCATGCGCGTCGCCGAGTATGATATCAACCAGTGTGGTCGGCAAGGCCGCTGCTGCTGACTCGGCACAAGACTACGCCGACAGTGTTGTCTGCAAGCAAGGCGTCACAGGCCCATCAGTACCAGACGCTGCAGATACCGCAAGTCTGGCACAGATGGTGACTATTGCCATTGCTATTTATTCAGCCTTGTGTCGTGGCTTTCTCTTCTGTATCACCTAATAATTGCGATGCTTGTGATTGTGAAAATGTGCATCATTGTGTTAAACGCCTACATTCAACGTATTCCTGTGCTATGAATAGCAGGTTAAGCCTAGTGAGACACCAAGGCTGCCCCTGGCACAGCAACGAGCTTTGCTGGGACAGCATGTATGGGTAAGCTGGCTGCCTGCTGTCCGCTGCATGAAACCAACCATGGTGACAGGGTCTCCTTTTTTGCCCCCGGTCACCAGCCTTGGTCCCTGTTGCCAATCTGAAGTGCTGTCACGCCTCCCCCGTCCTCCTGCCTCCGCAGGTGTATTGGGCTGCCGATGCAAAATGGTATGCTGGCACAGTGGCTGATGTTCAGACGCAGAGGCACAGCAAGCAGGTGCTTATCCGCTACACTGACAATGAAGAGGAGTGGGGTGACCTCCTGCAAGGTGGCAACTCTTTTCTTCGTGTGGATGAAGAAGGGGAGAACGAGATCTGCTCACTTGAGTGGCAGGATGCTGCCGTGGCCGCGGTCCTACCTGAAGCAGCACTCAGGACGGAGCGGGTCCAGGTCTGCCTCTCCACAGCAGTGCCCCTCTTGACCTTGAAACCTCCCTTCACGCAATCTGCATGCATAACCTTCTTGCGCACAGCCCCTTGCAAACATCTTTGTTGTGCCACACACCTGACAGCTTCTTCATAACTTACTGATCTACTTGGTCATACCGAAATAATCAGTATTTAGCAAACTCCTATGCATGAACATTCAAGTGCTCTTATGAAGCTCCTGCAGTCTTTGACCTATTTGATGCAAATTTTATGCACACCGTTGAATACTGCTTTAGAATGCTGCCAAAAACTGTATTGTACGACTATCAACACCATGAAGCTTCATTAATACTGACTTCTGGATATCATTCTAATGCCAAGGCAAAGACCAGGCTGTGCCCTGGAAGTGGGAAAGCTGCTAAGAAGACAGCAGCGCCCTGCCAGGCCATGGCCTCCTCCATGACGGGCTTATCAGCCAAGCGCACAGCCTTCTTGAAGGCAAGTTGCAGCAAAGACTTTACTCCTCCACCTCAAGCTTTTCGGCCTCTCAACCTCACCCCTTCCCTTGCAAGTGCCACACCTTCACCCGGCACCCATCCAGCCAGTGGCCCCAGTCAGCAAGGCCGTCAATTCGAAACACAGGTAGGTGCCCACGTGATGGTCAGAATTGAAATTGCAAATGATGCTACCTTAACACGACATCCTGTCTTGATCGTGCTTTTATCACTTGTGTGGATGCCTAGAACAAAGTTCATCATTTATGTTGCACAGAATATCATGGGTCTACGATGTACAAGTTACTGGTGTGTCTTCAAAATCTGAATCAATAGCGAGATTTCATATTTTCAGAAGGAGATATGCAGCAGTATGTAGAAGGAGATAGACAATGCATGCGGCACTTAATGCCATCTGCAATCACTATCAATAGCAAACTTCTGCTTCATACTTCTGCTGGCTCACAATCACCGTGCGTGCGCTAGAGCCAGGAGGCCATCACGCCGGCAGCACCGGTGAGCTGTGGGCCTGGGCGGCTAAGGAAGCACCAGCCGGCGGTGCGTGGGCTGGCCAGGCTGTCCCTGCTATCATGCCCAAAGAGACTGGCATCCTGTCTGACATATATATCTTAGGTTCAACTGTGAGTATCACAAGTGGTATGATATCATAAGCTTGACTCTAAGGTGCAGACATATTGCAATGCATACTGCGCTTAATCCTATCTTCAATCACTATATATAGAACACTTCCCTTCTAGCAAGCTTTTGCTGCAGCTTTGTTGCAGACTCCTGCTTCAGACTTCTAATTGCTTGCGATCTGCGTGCATGTGCTAGAGCCAGGAGGCCATCACGCCGGCATCACCGGCGAGCCGTGGGCCTGGGCGGCTAAAGAAGCACCAGCCGGCGGTGCGTGGGCTGGCCAGTCTGCATCTGCTTTCATGCTCAAGGAGACTGACATCCTGTCTGACATAAAATCTCAGTTTCAAATGTGTGTATCGCAAGTGGTATGATATAATCTCAACTCTCAGCTGCAGACATGTAGCAACGAACACTGCCCTTCTGGAAATCTTTGGCTGTAGCTTTGTAGACTTCTGCTGGCTAACAATCACCGTGTGTGTGTGCTAGAGCCAGGAAGCCATCACGCAGGCATCACCGGCGAGCCGTGGGCCTGGGCGGCCAAGGAAGCACCAGCCGGCGGTACGTGGGCTGGCCAGTCTGCACCTGCTATCATGCCCAAGGAGACTGACATCCTGTCTGACATAAAAATCTCAATTTCAAATGTGTGTATCGCAAGTGGTAGGATATCATCATCTCGTCAACTATCAGCTGCAGACATATTGCAACGAACACTGCCCTTCTGGAAATCTTTGGCTGTAGCTTTGTAGACTTCTGCTGGCTAACAATCACCGTGTGTGTGTGCTAGAGCCAGGAGGCCATCACGCCGCCAGCACCGGTGAGCCGTGGGCCTGGGCGGCCAAGGAAGCAACAGCCGGCGGTACGCGGGCTGGCCAGTCTGTCCCTGCTGTCATGCCCAACGGCCCCCTGGTACGCCAGTGCGTGGGCTCCTGGACATGGCTCCAACATGGTCGCCCTTGCGCAGGTGGAGCCTGTGCCTGCACCTGTCGACGTATCTTCTTCAGCTGCCACCGCAGTATGCGAGAGGCAGGAGCACTGGCAGTTGGCAAAGCACACACTGTCGGTAATTTCCTTCTCCCTGATTCCTTTAATCCACCAACAATTTGAAATATATTTTGAAATGCACTAGCCTCAGAGTGAGTACAGATTGCATTTCCATATCTCAGCCAACCGTGTTATTGTATGCTTGAATCTGCACGATAGCTGGAATCAAAATGATATTTGAATAATCATTGCTTTGCTGCACGCTTATCCTCTATGTTTTACTTCCTGGTATCAGAATACAGCTGTACTGTGCGACTTCTAGCTGGCTGCTTTATTTACAGCACAATATGGCGGGAATATTGGACTCGCGTTCCCCAGCGGAGTAGAATGTCAAATGAGCAAACCGCCCCCTTGTCTCCACTGCAGGGTCATCCTCCACCTGCGCAGAATCTTGGCAGTGTTTTTGGGAGCCACTCTCTGACCCACGTCACTCCAGAGCCAGCCCCTGCTCCCAAGCCCGCTCATCCACAGGTTACGGAACGTAAACCTCTCCGCATGCTCTCCAGCTGCAAAAATCCACTGCCAAGCCCTCCGGAACCTCTCAGCACGCTATCAGCAGGCCTGCCCAGATGCCCTCTAGGAGACATATCCACAAGCGCAGTGCCTGAGCAGGGCATTTTGGCAGTCGAACAGGAGCTCACTCCCAGGCGCATCACGCCTTTAAACCCGCGCATTGGGAAGGAGAATGTGAACACACTACCAGTCCATCTGAAGGAGAACGATATGGGTTCAAAGGATCTCCCTGCCGGTACGTATTCAAGATCTCTACGGAATGGAACAGTGGCCTCGCGAGCTTCAGGATCACCGGCACACGAACTTCAACACCCTATCACACCTGCAGATGTCTCAACATCGCATCAGAGCAATCCAAAGCACAGCCAGCAGCTATCGCCTAAACCTGCAGGTGAGCATATATGCACTAAGATTCATCTGTACTGAATAAACACGTCTACTATATCGGAAACTGAGTCTATCTCCGATGAGATGATTGCATACGATTTCAAAGCAAAATAAACCTATCTACGCGATTTTATATTGCCTATGCACTCAATTCTGCTATTCCCCTCACCCCCCTGCCCCTTTCTCCCCTTCCCCTCTGCTACAAGGAGAATCAAAACAAGCATCCTCAATGTGCCGTCAGAAAGCTACTACCAGTCATCAGTGCAGCCTGACTCTGTCAACAGCAGCCCTCCTGAAGCAGTGCCCAGCAAGTGCCCCAGAACCAGTAAAAGCTGACAGTGCTCAATCCTCGAAGGATCCTTCAGTCCTTGTTGGAGGGGGTGTCAGCACCGTGACCGGTACGCTTCAGCCATTCAACTTCCATGGGAGCGTGCAGTCAGAACCTCCGCGTCGTGACCTGTTGTCTACAGCATTGCCCGATTGCTCCTCTATCTGCTCAGCATCAGAAAGTATGGGCTTGAGATGTTTGTTGTGACTGCATAGCAGCGTAGTTTGTGCTGTCTGTGTGCACATCCCTGGCTGTATGCCCGACCCTCTTGAAAGACAATTGACTTAAGAGGTTGTTGCAATTATTCACGTCCATTTGCAGAGATGCCGCGAAGGTCTCTCCTGTCGTCTGTCCACGAGCTAAACGGCAGCAGTCTGCGTAATCCATTGCCGCCCTGCTCACCAAAAGGTATCTCAGAGTTGAGTGCTGCGTTCTGCTCTGGAAATTATCATGTTGAGCTGCACCGTCTGCTTCGTTGTTGTTTCTCAGCCTATTTGCTAGTGCATCTCAGCTGCCGCTGATGCCATCAGGTGGAGAGGCAACGCCACATAATCCCGTGAGGACTCCATCTACTGTGGCAGCAGGCAATGCAACAGGTACGACGCAGCTGGCAGCAACCAGTCGCTAACACTCCCCGAACCGATACGTATCAATAATCTAACGTTCTGGCACCGTGATTGTTCAGAGCTGGGGGGACGCCCTCTCCCAACCAAGCAGGCAAAGCTGACAGAAGAGTCAACTCATTTTCCTTCATCGGGCTGTGATCCTGCCACAGGGAGCAAGCCTGCCTCTCAGGAGAAACCCGCTACGCCTGTGTTCCAACGCGAGACTATATCACGGCCAACGCGGCCACTCGCTGTGCCTCCGGCAGAACATGGCCTGCCTGCTGTAGCCGCAGCCGGTACTCCAACTCCTCTTCCCCGCATCACCAAGCCAATGTCTGTTTGCATGGTTTAGCAACACATGAATCACAAATGACATCTGTGCTTTCAGCTGGTTCATTGTTCACACCTGACCGTTGGGCACTGCTGGAAGCTGCTGTCTCTCTGGCCAAAAAAGGTCTGGTGATTTGAAGCTGCAATATCAACTGAAGAAATTGTGGCCCTGTGCGTGCATTAGCTGCAGGCTCGGGGAACAAGCCCAACCTTGGAGCTTTGCACACCGCAAGCAGGACACTCCAGCATGCGCCGGCCCCTCTGCAGCAGAAAAGGGTCCCTTCTGCACTGACACACCCACTGAGCTCAGTCAGCAATCCTTCGCAAACGATCAAATCCAAGTCTCACGTTTCCCAGCACGCCGACAGCAATTTGGCAGATCGTATGGCAGCTCCTCAGACTCACCCAAGCTCGGCAGCTGGACATGCTGGGAAATCAACCTCGCCACTTCGCACCCCGACACCTCCTCCCACAGGCAAGGTGCTCCCTGGCAAGGTGCCAAAATCAAACCATGCTTCCGCATCAGGTGTGTCCGTGGCATGCCAACTGTTCTGCACATATGGTTGCCATGACAACGTACCTGCTGTACAACGCATAAAACTCATCGCAGTATCAAACACCAAAGGATTGCATCCTCCAAAGAGGCAAAGAGCCAGCATGAAATCTCGGCATCATTACAGCGCTGCAACTGCTGCCTTCACAGGGGCAGGACAATGGCGCAAGGTTTCCCGTCCACAGTCGCTACCATCTGTTACTGCAGAAGTTCGGCCATCAGTCTCAGGAATGCAGTCCAAGTTGCCCCGGGCTATTGCGACAGTCTCTTCAATGGCAAGCAAGCCCTTGCGCGACATATCTGTCGTTAGCAACCCACCTCCCTCAACCGCCAATAATGGCATGGAGAGTAGGCATGAGCGCCAAGGTCTGCACTTTGATCCTCAACAACGCACATCCTCCCCTCCTCCGCACATCAACGCCCAAAGCTCTGCTTGCTCGACCCTCAACAGCTCGGGCAAAGCAGGTTAGCCCACACATTCACAGATGTGCCCAGGCTTGGATTCACCTGACACGCAAACCATGCCTGACATGCTTTTGCATTTGAGTGCATTTCGGCTGGGTTTTGCAGACCTTGCAGGGCTGGCGAACCGTCCGCCTCTCAAGTCTTTGGCGATGAGGTCAGGGACTCTCCTGCCAGCGCCTGCCAGGCAGCTTCCGAGCACCGTGGACTCCGGAGGTGCATGGAAGCCAGCCTGGACCGCAAAGCCTGATCCCAAGAGCAGAAGCGCTTCTCTGAACCCCACTTCGCCTGATGGAGGGGGCACAATCCGGGCAAGGCAGCCCCAGGACATCCCATTAGTTCCGTCTCCACCCAGAGCCTCCATGCCAGCATCTACAGGTGCGATGGCAGCATTCATGCTTGTTGAATCATACGTACCTGTGTTGTCGGTCCAGCATGTCATCCCAGTATCATGTCAGGGATGCACGGTGTAACCATTAAACTTAACAAGTACACTACTGACCCTGTGTCTGGCACTCTGCTGGCTGATTGCAGTGAAGCCTTCAATTGCTCAAGCATCAGCTCTCATCGGTCAGAGGGGCGGCTCTGCTGTCGGTGGCATGCCCAGCAAAGCTGCTGGTACATGGAAGTCGTTCCCATCATCCCGCTTGTCTCAGCCAGAGAAGCTAGCAGAATCCCCATCTCCTGGTCTTCCACCACCTGTTCATTCAAGTGATGCATTGATAGCCCCCCACAGCCATCCAAGTGACAATGGGCCAGCAACATCCAAATGCACTGCCCTCCCAGCAGCTGCTGGCCCAGTACTACACGAGGCACAGAGTGATGGAAAGGCGGCTGCCGCTCTGGCAGGTACATATAGCGAAAATGAATTGTCCGAAAAACACTTTCCGGTCACTGCATGTCATTGCAAGTCGCAGCCGTTTACACAGTCCCTAATTCATGCGTCTGGAATTAACTTCGTATTTTCAGAGACCGGAGCCATGCAAAGCAACGAGGAGAACAACGTCCGCCCTATCAAACGTCGGGGCGCCGCGTTGGGCAGCCCCGGGGAAGAGGATCGGCTGCAACCGGAGCTTCTCAGCCATCCAGCGCCACTGCAACGTCGAGCCAGCGCAGTGCAGACCCCTCGCCTCAGCTCCAGCCTGTGCTTCCTTCCTCAACCCAGCCCCCCAGGATGAAGAGTCAGCACCAAAGCAACGGGCACCTGCCCCCCATGGCGCAGGAGGTTCCACGTGTTGCTCCTTCCAAGCTTGAATCACACCCAACCAACAGGCCCGAGTGCCAGCGAGGCACCAGCAGCAGCGCCGGCATCAACCGCCTGTGTGCTTCTGGCGAGTGGAAGGTCCGGAAGACCGCAAAGTAGCGCAGGGACGAAGCGCACTGCATCGGTGCTGTATTCCTGCAGTGCGGGTGCCGAGAAAATGTATTTGCAATTTAGATGTGAAGTACCGCTGCTATGTCTGACAAGCAGCGGGACAGTACCTCCGTGGCTGCTCGTGCAGATCTTTCATTATTATGTAGTAGTCCAACCCTGGTACGAATTGCTATTTAATCTGAATAGCTTCTCTATGGACACAGGAAGTGACCGCGCCGCATCAGTTTTGGCTACTCCTGCCAGAAATGACAGCACATTGCCGACAAAGAAAATATAGTGTGGGACACAAATCCTTTCAGGCATGTTTATGCAATGTTTCAATCCAGCGGATTCTCCATTTCTGCGTTTCGATCCCATATCCATGCAGGAACATATTCCCAGCAAAGCGCCGAATCCCCAGTGACAAACCACTGCACCTCAGAGATAGATAGGGGCGTTTAGCGCCCCGTGTCCCAGTGCTGCGAGTCTGAGATGTCAGATTACATTACGGCGATTCCACCGGTGCTGCAGGGGACATCCCCGCAGCTAGCATATGCTCGAGTTCTACTCCTAGTCTGTACCACTCCTAAGCGACATAAGCCGCCCATCGTCTACTCGCCTAACATACGAGATGTCAGCTCGCATAAATCTGTGTCCTTGATGTAGTCGGCAATCTCTTCTTCGTGACCTGCAGCAGACCAGTCGTCAACAACATGCCCTGCCAGCTATTCATTCCGCCTCTGCTAGATTGCAAATTCACAACAGCCCATGTTGCCTCTTGCATGCTTCGCACCCAAATGCGGTCATCTGCTCCACTGCTGGGCTTCCAGCGCGAAGTCGTCCTGCCATTATCTGGACCTTGTTGAAAAACTGAGCGCCCCCTGCAGTGGCCGCCACCAACATCGAAAAGGAGAGTTCAGGCAGGTGAATCGCTTGCTGACACGTACATGAGAGAATTCGGAGGTGGCAGGCACAGCTG
>VCJN01002704.1:0-29726 GCA_006384855.1 Tetraselmis striata
GCGGTGGGGGCGATGCTGCTGCAAGCCTTGAGATGTTCCCCCAATACCAGGCACTTCTCGATAACAGCGGGGTTGGCAGCACGTCCGACGCATCACGGCTGCAAGAGATAACCGAGGCTCACCGGCGTGTCGTGGATGAAACGGACGACGTTGAGGAGGAGCTTGAGATTGATGAGGAGCCACTGACTGCAGAGGAACTGGAACTTAGACCGCAGCGACCCACGCTGGAGCTGACCCAGTTGGAGACGAACGAGGGAACCGACGATGGCGGGCAAGAGGAACCTATAGTCCAGCGTGCTGAGAGGGACCCCTACCCTGCTCGTTCTCGCCGAGCTCCTGGGCAATGGTGGGTCGTGCATCCGGAAAACCCCAACGACGACGCTGCAGCTATGATGGCCGCCGCATTCGCGGCAGTGACACATGGTGTCGATGAGCCCATCACGCTCAAGCAGGCCCTGTCCGGACCGTTCAAGGAGCAATGGGCGCAAGCCGTAGAGTCAGAATTCAACTCGTTGGAGAAGCAGGGCACGTGGGTGGTGTGCGAGTTACCAGAGGAGCGAACAGCCATTCCCAGCAAATGGGTATTCAAGGTCAAATACAACGCTGATGGCAGTATCGCACGCTTCAAGGCCCGACTGGTTGTCCAAGGCTGCCGTCAACGACATGGCATCGACTATGCAGAGACTTTTGCACCGACCGTGAAGTTCACCACTATCCGAGTGCTGTTTGCGATTGCAGTACAATACGGTTGGAATATCCATCAGGTTGATGTCGACACGGCGTTCCTGTATGCTCCAGTGGAGGAGGAGATCTACATGAGGCCGCCGCCTGGCTATGAGCAGTACGATGCAAGAGGGCGGCCCATGGTCATGCGCTTGTTGAAGAGCCTGTACGGGCTGAAGCAATCACCCCGAAATTGGCACAACACCTTGCATAAGTTCTTGGTGTGCTACGGGTTTCAGCAGCTGAAGTCCGACCCTGGCGCGTACGTCTACTGGCAGGGTGGGCAGTTGATCTGCATCCTGGTGGTTTACGTGGACGACATGATCTTTGCCTTCAAGGACGCAGTATGGGGCGCGGATTTCAAGACGGCATTAGGCGCCCGCTTTGACATCAAGGACTTGGGCGTCTGTGCCTGGGCGCTAGGCATGGCGGTGGAGCGAGACTGGGACAATGCGACGCTGAAGGTGCATCAGGCCAAGTACATTGATGACATGGTGCACAAGTTCAACCTTGCTGACGCTTACGCTGTGAGCACCCCAGCGGAGGTTGGTGCCGATGTCCCCGGTAGCCACAAGCCGTTGGCTGCTGAGATGCCATATCAGGCCCTTGTGGGCAGCCTGTTGTACGCGATGGTGGCTACCCGCCCCGATATTGCCGAAGCTGTGAGCAAGTTGTGCAGGGTGATGGCCAAGCCTGAAGAGCGCCACTGGCAGGCTGCCAAGCGAGTCCTGCGATACCTGAAGGGTACCAAAACCCTGGGGCTGACCTTCAGTGGGGGCAAGGCTGACGGCCTACTGCACGGGTACTGCGACGCCGACTGGGCTGGAGACGTGGTGTCACGACGCTCCACCACTGGCTTCGTCTTCATGCTTTGTGGAGTTGCAGTGAGTTGGAAGTCGCAGCTGCAGGCCACATGGCGTTGTGTGCTGCTGTGTGCGAGGCGCTGTTCTTGCCCGAGCTGCTGCGCGAGCTGTGTTGTGCTCAGTCCGAGGCCACAGTGATCTTCGAGGACAACCAGAGCTGCATTGCGCTGACGCGCAACCCCATGACCCATGGTCGCAGCAAGCACATCGCCATCAAGTACCACTTCACACGGGAGAAGGTGCTCAGCGGGGAGGTGGCAATTGAGTACTGCCCGACTGCACAGATGGTTGCGGATGCACTCACCGAGGCTCTGGGAAGGCTGAAGCACGCGGAGTTCGCCCTGAAGATGTTTGGCGCGTGATGACTGCATGGCGAGTGGGGGTGTTGTTTGCTACCAGTCTTGCAGGCGTTTGACCGGCTGTTTGGAGCCTTGACGCCTGCACACTCTCAGCAGTATCTGTAGACGGCGGAGCGATCGTACGGCTACGAGTACGAGGACGCGAGTACATCTCCGGCAGCAGACGTACATCGGGGAGCGGCTGTACATCTACGAATACGAGGACGCCCGTGCGAGCACAATCAAGATTCCGGTACTGCTGAATATCAATGGTGGGCGCCATGCAGTACTAGAATATACTGCAGGATATCGGCCGATGCAGCAGCGGATACTGTATTGTACGGACATAGATAATGCCAATACTCAGGCTCGCGCATATGCGTTAAGTACTGGCGACTACAGTCAGCGCGCGATGGCGCAAGGTGGCGGATGCGCTAATGGCTGGCGCGCGCACCATGGCGTGCGCGAGTATAAAGGCAGGGCGCGACCCGTTGTAACAGACAGTCGTTCTTTTCCCTCACGCCCATATTCCAAAACTTGGGTGGGGGTATCGGGCGCGCGAAGCGTAGCCAGAGCTGTTTTAGCCGCCGCGTTAGCGGCGGCGCGGTAGACGACATAGCACAGCAGGTGGCGGTACTCGTCGCGCGACGCAGTCTTGTTGGCCTCAGTGAGGTAGCGGTCGGCCTCGTCGTATCGGGGCCGCCAGAGGCTCGGGCGTGTGGCGCCCGACGGGGGGGGGGGGGGGGCAGTCTTGGTACGCCCGGGGCAAGAGGTCTTCCCAATCCCGAGGGTCGATGAACACGGCCGCGGCGTCGCGCGCGCCCCCCGTAGCAGCGGTTGTCCGGGCGTCGTGCTCCGGCTCCTTGCCACCCTCGCCGTCGTCCGAGGGAATGTCGCGCTGCTCCTTGTGCTTGTTGTTGTCCTGTTCGTCCAAGCGGGTCGATAAAGCGTCCACCTTCAACGCCAGCGCTTGCAGTAACGCAAGCGTTGTCGTGTCCCGTGTCGTCTCTGTCGGCTCCGCGGGCGTTTGGCCAAACTGTCGGCTGGCGTTGCCTTCGTTGGGTCTGCCGCCTTCTTGCCGCCTGCCATCGTAGCGTGCGCAAGTGTCGTGGTGGAAGACTAGTCGTCGAGACCGTCCACTCGTAGACATATTCACACCTTGCACACCTACGAGAGGTGCGACGCCGTTGCGCTAGCTGGTGAGCTGGCGCAAAGGCAGAAGGTGGACTCCCCTCGTGGTGCTGGTGCGTCATGTAGCAGGGCTGTTGCATGCTGTCGCTAGCGCCGCTGGACATCGGGAAGTCCAAGCGGTACGCGTACTGCGAGTACAGGTACTGGTCGCTAGCATTCAAACTACTGTAGAATCTTGACGTTACCAGTACCGTTAACAGAATAGCCCGGTGTAATCAAACCTCTATATTACCAATATGACCATAAAACCGGTACTTTTTCGGAAATATAACAGGCGCATTTAAGGAAATAGGTGCAGATAAAGGCCGAATTACACGTCAAAGCACCTAAGAGTAAAAAACAGAAAATAACATGAAATACTAAAAGCCGGAGCGAGTATCGGTACCGTATAATGGCGGCGGGGCGGCGGCGGGGCGGCATCGCGGCGCGGGTGGCGGGCGGGGGCCCGGAGAGGGGGCCTGAGCACACGGTCCGCTACGCGAGTAAACACAGGCGGGCCCTTACCGAGATATTAGGGACAGGGTCTGGGCTTGAAGCAGCCCACAGCAAAAACACGTGCCTCTGGCACGCGCGATGGTCGCGCTGGCAGGATGTGCCGCAGCGAGACCTCCCTAGCGAGATACTCGGCCTACCGCCACATGTACCCGGTACGCGCGGACACACGTTCCACTGTCGCGCGCCCGCCATATCAGCGCCGACCGAACAGCGCCCAGCATACCAGTACTCGTAGGGGTACGAATATCGGCAGTGAGGCAGTGACTACACGGGTGCTGACTGGTAGGGTACCGTAGTTATATAGCGTCTCTGTATATATAGCGACTACTAGTCTACACGATTTTAGGGCATATATTAATAGTACGTTCCGTGTCCGCGGTAGTACCAAAGTACCGTGACTACAAGTACCCGTACTTATTTCCGAGAAAGATACCGTATCAACTTTACGGGAACGAAAAAGGTGTTATCCTGGAGATAGGTACGGATAACTCCAGGAATGTAACCTTTTTAATACATATTTCGGGAACGGAATATAAACTCCAAGTTCGTCACATTTTACTTCCCACCTACTTTTTCTTCCAGGATAGCACCTGTTTTATTTCCACACATTTTCTATTTCCAAGAAAGTGCCGGTCCATTTTTTTTCCATACATGCCTATTTCCTGGATTTGCCAAATTTATTTCCAAAAACAATACTTACCAGCAATGTCCGCCTTGCAGATTGACAGCAAGGTGATCAACAAGATCAAAGCTGCCTACATCACTGATGTTGCCTACAGCCATAGACGTACCCCTAACGGTGTGCGCCAAGATGAGACTGATGGTCTCTACTACATGGCAGATAAGGTCTGTATACTCAAGAATTCTGAACTGAGAAAAATCATTGAGGAGTATCATGTTGGTAATGGACACCCCAACCATACCCGCACTCTTGCCAACATACTGCGTATGTTTTGGTGGAAAAAGGGCGATTATCGAGTCAAAATGGGCACATTTCTGGACTCAAAATTGCACCCCCCTTAACTCAATATTGCACCCCTTTTGGGGGTGCAAATTTGAGTTACGCCTAACACTGTACGAATGTACTGTGAAACTGGCCTTTGACACATTCCTTTTCTTGCCAACACTGTACGAGGTGCTATTCAGTGAAATGAACCTCCACTATGTACTACACGCCTGTCCACCGCCTTTGACGAGATGCGTCGCTACCCTTCCATGCATACCGTTTTTTTGGCCTCGAATGCTACGCCGCCACTGTGCTTCCCACTCATCTACCCCTCGCAAGCTCCCTCGCGCTTGTATTCTTTGAGGCATCTTAACGCTTCTCGGTGCACAAAAGCATGGCAGACCGTCCTCGCAGAGCAAAACGCACATCTGCCCGCTTTCAGAGTCCTGTGCGTGGCGGGGACATCTGCGGCCGCACTTGGCTTTGACCCAACGAGCAGGGCTCTCGACACACTGCTAGTGACCCCCATGGCGCAAGATTGTCCGCAGATGCACTTGCGTTCCGGCAGGAGGGCGTCTCAGGCGCCAATGCCCACGACTCAGCCCATGAGGCCCATGCAGCCGGGCGGTGGGCAACATGGAAGCGGACCGCTATGGCCCGGGGCCGGAGATTCGCAGCCTTCGCCTCACGGCGAGCCTCAGCCTCACCCCCCAAACCTCAAGGTGTGCCACCTTTGGACCCTCTCCCAGGAGCGACTCCAACGGTACGCGGACTCGCATTTTCGCTCGCATCTCTCATCAGGGCGCCGTGGGTTGCGTTAAGCGCACCTCGCCATCGCGCATCTCGACATGAGTGGTGACGCCCGCCCCGTTTCCCACCCGTTTCGTGTTTTCGTCCTTGTCTGCCAACGACCTCTAACACTTCATGCACGATCCGCAGTACCCGATGACCTCAGACTGCAAGGGAGGGGCAGGGACGAGAGCACGGTGAACATGCGGGCCTTCTTGGCCTCTGAAGACCATCGGCTTGTGTACAACGAGCTGCGGGGGATTTGCAACGAGTATGTCCAAGAAGCTCACCGGCAGATGCGAATCTCGTCCCCTGGTAAACTGGCCCGGCAAAAGCCCATGTCATGGCAGACCCGGACTGCGGCTCGGGTCCTGCCAATGTCGACGGCGTGGCGGGGGGGGGGGGGGGGTTGCTCCTCATCATCTTTCTCAATTGCTACGCGCCACTCACTGCCGTCAGGAGGGGGCGAGATGTGACAATTGTCGACGCCTTGAAGTTGGTCGTCGGACGAGATTCGGCGACTTTAAGGGCGCATCTCGCATCTCTCATCTCGGAGCACCTCGGCAACCATCGTGGGCTCGTGTATGCGAGACAGCGAGAACCATGGCGGCGGCTAGAGATGCGGCACTGGAACCCGGAGGCCCACATTGGGGACGACGGGTACGTCCTGGCGAACGTCAAAGCAGCGGTGGCTGAGGCCACCGCTGGCACGACTGACGAGCAAGAGATGCGGAGGATGGAGAGAATTTAAAGGTAGAGGGTGGGATTACCCGCATCTCCGCAGTGGGGGCATATGAGCGCTCGCATCTCTCGCGTACAAACCCGTGTACTGTCGCTCCTAGCTCTTGTAACGCTGCCATGTGCAAGGATCCCTTTGTCGTTGTCACGTCGCCTTGGTTCACTCACCTGAATTTGCTCCTACCGCTGCTGGCGACCTACAAGGCGGAAATCTATCGCGTGCAGATTCCGAGCACCTATTTGACGCAAGGGCCCCGCCCGCAAATGAACTACCTCCACAGTATGTTGAAAGCGGGTCGTGTACTTCTCATCGCGTCAAAGCACCCAAGAAACCCCGAAACCAACAGATGCGCCTTGTGGTTGGTCGTCGGAAGAGATTCGGCGACTTTAAGGGCGCATCTCTCGGAGCACCTCGGCAAGCAACGTGGGTTCGTGTATGCGAGACGGCGAGAACCATGACGGCGGCGAAAGAGATGCGGCACTGGAACCCGGAGGCCCACATTGGGGACGACGGGTACGTCCTCGCGGACGTCAAAGCAGCGGTGGCTGAGGCCACCGCTGGCACGACTGACGAGCAAGAGATGCGGAGGGTGGAGAGATCGAATTGACCGTAAAGGGTGGGATTACCCGCATCTCCGCAGTGGGGGCAGGTGAACGCCGGCATCTCTCGTGTACAAACCCGTGTACTGTCTCCCCTAGCTCTTGTAACGCTGCCCTTGGCAAGGAGCCCTTTGTCGTTGTCATGTCGCCTAGTAAACTCACCTGAATTTGCTCCTATAGCTGCTGGCGGCCTCCAAGGCGGTAATCTATCGCGTGCATATTCCGAGCACCTACTTGACGCAAGGGCCCCTCCCGCGAATGGTCTACCTCGACAGCCTGTTGACAGCGGGTCGTGTACTTCTCATCGCGTCAAAGCACCCAAGAAACCCCGAAACCAACGGACGCGCCTTGTGGTTGGTCGTCGGAAGAGATTCGGCGACTTTAAGGGCGCATCTCTCGGAGCACCTCGGCAAGCAACGTGGGTTCGTGTCTGGTCCGTGACAAGGGATTCATGCAGCTTGAAATTCGCTGCCATAGCTCCCTGGACAATACCTCATTAATCATAGCCAACGATCATAACAAATCATTCTCAACCGCAGATAAGAGTTGAATCGACTCCTGTCCGTCGATTTCACAAACCGCACTTCTTTTGCTGGCGCGGCCGGGGCAGCGGGGCGCCAACGCGCCGCGGCCGGCGCAGCGAGGCGCCAACGCGCGGCGGCCGGCGCAGCGGGGCGCCAACGCGCGGCGGCCGGCGCAGCGGGGCGCCATCGCGCGGCGGGCAGCGCGGCGCCAACGCGCGGCGGCCGGCGCATGTCGGTGATTCATGCAGCCCCGCATACTAAATGGTTTGCAGCCATATATGCAATCAAAGCATGCTTAAAGGCAGCATCTGCGGTGCAGCGCTGCAGCAATCTGCGGCGTGCCGCCAGCAAATATCAAGTATTAGCCCTACTGCCTTGCAGTCTGTATAGTATAGATAACACATGTGTCCTCATTTGACACAGACGTGCTCCAGGGTCATACTTCGCGTAATTACCCCTTAACGGGGAAGGGTCCCGAAATGAGCTTGCAATTCGACGGTACGCGGCTGCACAAGCCCAAACAGTAATGAGACAAGCGACTGACTATCCCAATACAACGGGGCTGCCAAACGGCTTCACTGTGAGATTCAGATGTGACGCAAGTGTGCCCTACTGGTGACGAACGACGACATACGGGGACGATACGGGACGGACGAGGGACGTGGATTTCATACCGAGTAGCGACGACTATCGCGCGCGACCTGTAAAGTACTATATGAATTTCTCGTTTCGATAATTTCATCAAATTGATATGCCCACGCGGGCTTGCGTGTCGCGCGCCGACGCGGAGTACCCGGGCTAAGTACAGGCGGCTGCACGTACTCGCTGCACATCGCTGCACATCGCTGACCCCGTGGTGTGCGGCGATGTGCGACACGACGGGCGAAGGTGTGGGCGGATGTAGGTGGTACGGTAGGTGGTAGGCGGTAGGTGGTGTTCGTAGGTGCGCGTTTTAATGCAGCCGCCCTAACTGCTGATGATTGTGTAACGCCCCAGCACGCGCATGAAGTACGGGGTCGCCTGGCGGTCACCGCCGCTCACCGCTGAACCAAGCGCGGACAGCCGCGCACTCGCATTTGTGCTCCCTGCCGGTGGTGGGCTACATCCACCCCAACTCTCAACCCCCCCCCCCCGCGCGCGCGCGGCAGCAGGCATGCCGGGAGAGGGATGGATATCGAGTGTGTCGAAGAATGGCGTGTACACATGCAAGCAATGCCACGGCATCGTGACGGGCAGTAGTGAAAGGACGGCGCGAGAGCGGCACATCCGGAAATACCCGAACTGTAGCCACTCGTTGAAGCGTGCGGCTAAGTTGCACCGCAAGGCCGCCTAATTACAAGCAGCAGCAGCAGGGCGGCAGCAGCAGCAGCAGCAGCAGCAGCAGCGGAAGGGGCGGCAGCAGGAGTAGCTGCAGCCGTCGGAAACGGCCCGCCGGCGCCGGTCTCGGAAAACGATGTGATGGGTGTGGGGGAGGACCCCGTTGGCGAAGACGGTATGGACATCGACGCGCCTGCGTGGCCGCCGGCGGACGTGGAAGCTGCCGATGAGGGTGTGATACGGAAAGGCGATTCCGGTGACTTCTACATGAAGGTCATCGCCAAGAAGTTCCGGGGAGTATGGCACTACGGCGTGATAACCGGCGTCGTTATCGAGTGGGTGTTGGAGGACTACGGCGGGGCGACCCAGTGGCGCGCTGTTTTCGAGGACGGTGACATTGTGGACCTTCTACGTTCAAGGTGAGTGGGCCCGGCCTGTGTGCTGGTGGCACCACTCAACTGCGGTTGTATGGAATCACACGCACCCGCCCGGTCGGCGTGGCAGGTTGTGGAGGCTATGGCGGCTGCCCAGGAGCACCCCCCTGTGGATGCGGACGGGGATGCTCGCTTGGTAACCGTCCATGAAGGCGATGACCTGTCCAGTGAATCACGCACCTTGCCCGGCGTGCGTTCAACACAACCCGGCTGGCGGAGGCCAAGGAGAACACTGGCTGCCATGGCGTGTGCCATGTGCATGTGGTCCTGGGCTATGTCAGCATGGTCAACCTCTTCCCCCTCGCGCCGTTCCACCTGTTTTTTTGGGCTTTGGAAGGGACTTCTGGAGGAAATGTGTCACCGTGCAGGGCCACATTGGATTCCGAGCTATGAAGCAGGAAGACCGGCGCCAGGCTTTAGTCCCGATACCCAGCAACTTTGGACGCGGGTTGCGCCCTTCGTTTGCGGTGTCCAAGAAGTCGAAAGGTAACCCCCCCCCCCCCCCCCCGCCGGGCGTGGGCGTGGACGTGACGGCATTCCCCTCCATGACTGCAGGGTCAGGCAAGGTGACGGTGCAGTCCGGCTTGGTCATGGAGGACTTGCTTGCACCACATGGAAACGTTTTCCATTCTTAACGCCGGTCCGTTGTTCGAGGAGGCCCGGGTGAAGGCGATCATGACCGAGAAGGAGCTCGCGTCCCCAGCGGTGGTGCGTTCGGTGTCGCGACTGGCGGTGCTTGGGCACATGTACAAGCGCTTGCAAGGAGCTGCGTGGTTCGTCACGCGGTGGGGGTTGCAGAATGTGGTGACGGAGGAGGACGGCCCCGAGCGCAAGGCGCAGGTGGACGCGCTCACCAGGGAGGGGAGGACTCGATACCCAGCGCGGCGCCAAGGCGCGGCGGCCGGGGCAGCGCGGCGCCAACGCGCGGCGGCCGGGGCAGCGCGGCGCCAACGCGAGTGGGATGGGCGGGGCAGCGGTTGCTACCGAGTGAGGCGTAGCATCGTTTGCAGTAGCAACGCAGCCTTTCCGGTTGCATAGTGTGACACCGCCTGGGTGTAACCCAGCAGTACGCGCAAAGTGCAAGTGTTACACGTCCGTGTGCCCCACCCAATGACATTGCGCCCGACCTCACTGACGGCATGTCTCGCTCTCCTTCATCTCCTGGGCCGTCCGCCGCCTCACCCTGCGCACCCTACCAGCGGCGCGTGCCTTCTCGGAAGCCTCACACACGGCGGCGCGAGTCGCGTCGTGGAACGCGTCCCTGACATAGCGGAACTCCGCCCTCACCGTGGCCGTGGTCGGGCAGGGGACTGCCCGCTGATGGGTCGCCATGCATGGGTACTTGGGGCCGCACAAAGCCGGGGTGCCGTCGCAACAACACTCCCAGTCCGTCCGTTGGCCGCAGTCCACGCATGACGGGCGTCCGGCCAGGACACGCACATGATAGTGCATGCATGTGGCCGCCTCCCGCCACTGCTCGTAGTGCTCCGGTCAACATGGCGACGAGCAAGTCGGCATGTCCCGCAGGTGGCTGCGGGGCGGGTGGCGCGAGCGCAGCCTCGCTCGCCTCAACAACCCCCTCAGCCCGATCAGTCGCCTCGACCACGGCCTCCTCCGCCTCCTGACGCGGCGCACCAGGCGCATCATCGTCGCCTGGCAGGGCGTCCCCCCCCCGCAACGGCGCCGTCGGCGGTGGCCGACGCCGTCGTGGCGGGGTGCTGTGAGGAGGTGGCCCTAGACATAGGTGGGGCCGGCACCGCCATGTGTTGCTCCACATGCGGTGCGGTTCCTGACGCGACAGCTCCGTCGCACCAGTACCGGCGCCGGCACCCCACGCACGCCTGCTGGGCTTACCACCAACCGGCATGTTTCCTTTGGGAGGCGGTTCATCCGCGTCGGAGGTGAGCGGCGGTGCCTGTGTGGGTGTCGATACTGCCCGGCCATTAGGGCTCCCGCCGCCTGCCGCTCCGCCGACCCACGCCGCGGCGTGTGCTGCGCCCCGCATAGTCGCCTCGAATATATTATACATGACGCGGGGACGGGGGGGGGGGGGGGGGGGATCGTGCGTTTCGTAGGTCGGCGGAACGGCGTGCGAAGCTGCGGCTGGCGAAGGTGGTGGAAGTAAGCGTGGCGGCGTCGGCGGCGTATTACCGTGCGTGCATGCGTGCGCAACCCCGCGGCAGCAAGCGCCGGACTCGGCGTGTGCCGGCGGCAGAGCTGCGAAGCCATGGACACGGTACGGGATGCCAAGTCTGGCTAAGCAACTGCCGAGGCTGGCGGCTTAACCCCCATGTCCGGCGGTTGAGGGACGGAAAGTGCGTAGAAGTTGATCGGCAAAGCGGGCATATAAGCCTGGCTGTGCTAGGTATCTATTAAGTAATGGCGGTTTGTGCTAAGTAATTCGTAGGGGTGGACCATGCAGCGCAGGTAGGGGGCGGTATAAATGAGGCCGGGCACATATACTGCTCCACGAAACGACACTGTGGCACGTGTAGTTAAATAGACCCCCCCCCCCACCCCCCGCCGGGTCGGCCCGCCGGGTCGGCCCGCCGACCCGCCACGGCATGTAATATCTGTCATGCATCGCCGGGGTATGTGTGAGTGGATGCCCCGCCGCCACATCCCCCCCCCCATTTACACTTGTACACTCATTAAGTTTGGGCTGGTTTCGGAGCAGTACATGTACGTATGTATATACATACAATGGAACGTAGGACCTGCGCGGAAAGAGGCGGGGCTGGCGGAGTGCGTTGGGGGTGCGTAGAGTAGCGTGTTGGTGAGATTCGGGGTGCATCGGACGCCGGATGCCCATCCACCCAGCGTAAAAGACGCGTACATAATATTCACACTATATATATTCACACGCAAATGTGTGAAAACCGGACATTCCGTGCCGGATGGGTGGGAATACGGCGTCCGATGCATCCAAAACCCCAGCAACACGCTATTCTGCGCACCGCCAATGCACTCCGCCAGCACCGCCTCATTCTCTGTCGATTTCGTAAACGCCTTCACATTATCCACCGCTAATTGCAATTGCCACCGTGTAATGTTGTCACGATGTGCGCACACAACAACACTTACTATCGTTTCCGACGCGGATGGAGGCGGGGCTTGCGGAGTGCGTTGGGGGTGCGTAGAGCAGCGTGCTGCAAGTAAATGGGGTGCATCGGACGCCGGATGCCCATCCACCCGGCGTAAAAGACGCGTAATATTCACACTATATTAATGTTGAAATATGGGCGTGAGGGAAAAGAACGACTGTCTCTTACAACGGGTCGCGCCCTGCCTTTATACTCCGCACGCCATGGTGCGCACGCCAGCCACTAGCGCATCCGCCACCTTGCGCCATCGCGCGCTGACTGTATTCTCCAGTACTTAACGCATATATGCGAGCCTAAGTATTGGCATTATCTATGTCCGTACAATACAGTATCCGCTGCTGCATCGGCCGATATCCTGCAGTATATTCTGCATCGGCCGATATCCTGCAGTATATTCTAGTACTGCATGGCGCCCACCATTGATACTCAGCAGTACCGGAATCTTGATTGTGCTCGCACGGGCGTCCTCGTACTCGAAGATGTACAGCCGCTCCGCGATGTACGTCTGCTGCCGGAGATGTACTCGCGTCCTCGTACTCGTAGCCGTACGATCGCTCCGCCGTCTACAGATACTGCTGAGAGTGTGCAGGCGTCAAGGCTCCAGACAGCCGGTCATACGCCTGCAAGACTGGTATCAAACAACACCCCCACTCGCCATGCAGTCATCACGCGCCCAACATCTGCATGGCGAACTCCGCGTGCTTCAGCCTTCCCAGAGCCTTGGTGAGTGCATCCGCAACCATCTGTGCAGTCGGGCAGTACTCAATTGCCACCTCCCCGCTGAGCACCTTCTCCCGTGTGAAGTGGTACTTGATGGCGATGTGCTTGCTGCGACCATGGGTCATGGGGTTGCGCGTCAGCGCAATGCAGCTCTGGTTGTCCTCGAAGATCACTGTGGCCTCGGACTGAGCACAACACAGCTCGCGCAGCAGCTCGCGCAAGAACAGCGCCTCGCACACAGCAGCACACAACGCCATGTACTCCGCCTCCGCCGTTGACAGCGCCACAGTGGCCTGCAGCTGCGACTTCCAACTCACTGCAGCTCCACAAAGCATGAAGACGAAGCCAGTGGTGGAGCGTCGTGACACCACGTCTCCAGCCCAGTCGGCGTCGCAGTACCCGTGCAGTAGGCCGTCAGCCTTGCCCCCACTGAAGGTCAGCCCCAGGGTTTTGGTACCCTTCAGGTATCGCAGGACTCGCTTGGCAGCCTGCCAGTGGCGCTCTTCAGGCTTGGCCATCACCCTGCACAACTTGCTCACGGCTTCGGCAATGTCGGGGCGGGTAGCCACCATCGCGTACAGCAGGCTGCCCACAAGGGCCTGATATGGCATCTCAGCAGCCAACGGCTTGTTGCTACCGGGGACATCGGCACCAACCTCCGCTGGGGTGCTCACAGCGTAAGCGTCAGCAAGGTTGAACTTGTGCACCATGTCATCAATGTACTTGGCCTGATGCACCTTCAGCGTCGCATTGTCCCAGTCTCGCTCCACCGCCATGCCTAGCGCCCAGGCACAGACGCCCAAGTCCTTGATGTCAAAGCGGGCGCCTAATGCCGTCTTGAAATCCGCGGCCCATACTGCGTCCTTGAAGGCAAAGATCATGTCGTCCACGTACACCACCAGGATGCAGATCAACTGCCCACCCTGCCAGTAGACGTACGCGCCAGGGTCGGACTTCAGCTGCTGAAACCCGTAGCACACCAAGAACTTATGCAAGGTGTTGTGCCAATTTCGGGGTGATTGCTTCAGCCCGTACAGGCTCTTCAACAAGCGCAAGACCATGGGCCGCCCTCTCGCATCGTACTGCTCATAGCCAGGCGGCGGCCTCATGTAGATCTCCTCCTCCACTGGAGCATACAGGAACGCCGTGTCGACATCAACCTGATGGATATTCCAACCGTATTGTACTGCAATCGCAAACAGCACTCGGATAGTGGTGAACTTCACGGTCGGTGCAAAAGTCTCTGCATAGTCGATGCCATGTCGTTGACGGCAGCCTTGGACAACCAGTCGGGCCTTGAAGCGCGCGATACTGCCATCAGCGTTGTATTTGACCTTGAATACCCATTTGCTGGGAATGGCTGTTCGCTCCTCTGGTAACTCGCACACCACCCACGTGCCCTGCTTCTCCAACGAGTTGAATTCTGACTCTACGGCTTGCGCCCATTGCTCCTTGAACGGTCCGGACAGGGCCTGCTTGAGCGTGATGGGCTCATCGACACCCTGTGTCACTGCCGCGAATGCGGCGGCCATCATAGCTGCAGCGTCGTCGTTGGGGTTTTCCGGATGCACGACCCACCATTGCCCAGGAGCTCGGCGAGAACGAGCAGGGTAGGGGTCCCTCTCAGCACGCTGGACTAAAGGTTCCTCTTGCCCGCCATCGTCGGTTCCCTCGTTCGTCTCCAACTGGGTCAGCTCCAGCGTGGGTTGCTGCGGTCCAAGTTCCAGTTCCTCCGCAGTCAGTGGCTCCTCCTCAATCTCAAGCTCCTCCTCAACGTCGTCCGTTTCATCCACGACACGCTGGTGAGCCTCGGTTATCTCTTGCAGCCGTGATGCGTCGGACGTGCTGCCAACCCCGCTGTTATCGAGAAGTGCCTGGTATTGGGGGAACATCTCAAGGCTTGCAGCAGCATCGCCCCCACTGCCCCCCTTGCTGCTGGAAGCCGCATCACGCCAACCCTCATCGAAAATCACATTCCGACTTGCAACCACCCGGCGAGTAGCTGGGTTCCACACTAAGTAGGTGTAAGATTCCTGCCCATAACCAACGAAGACCCCGCGAAAGGCCTTGGCGTCAAGCTTCCGCCTATTCCCGGCATCCACGTGCACATACGCTGGACAGCCGAACACCCGCAACCCAGCCACATCTGGGGTCTTGCCAGTGTGACGCCGGTAGGGAACAGAACCGACACCCCGACTGTAGACATTGTTGCGGATGTGCATCGCGGCACAGAAGGCCAGCGCCCAGAACTCACGACCCAGGCCAGCATGTAGCAGCATAGCCACCGTCATTTCGGACAGAGTAAGCCACATACGCTCCTGCAGACCATTCTGCCATTGGCAGTATGGCGCAGAAAACTCAGGAACGAAGTGCAGGCCATCGCATGCAGATCGAAAATCCGCACTCTGGAAGACTGAGTCGTTGTCCAATCTCAGGCGAGCTGTACTCTTGTCGTATCCGAATCGGGGATGCACGCGCCTGATAGCTCGCACCACCAACAGCAGAGCCCTCGGAGCCTCATCCTTGGACTTCATGAACACCACCCAGCCGTATGCCGAGTAGTAGTCAGTCATCCCAAACACGTAACGGAACCCGCCAATGGACGTCACACCCACTGGCCCCCAGATGTCAGCTCCAAACTTCTGCAGTGGCCCAGTAGGACGCTTTGACGCAATGCGCGACCGCGGCTGTTCGTGAGACTTCGCCAACGCGCAACAGTCACAAAACGGCAGTATCTCATCCTTCGCGAACGTGATCCCCGAGACGCTCTCCGCAAGCAAACGATCCATGCCTGCAGCATGCAGATGACCAAGACGTCTGTGCCACAGCAACTTTGACAACTTCCCACAAGCTTGCAGCGCAACAACATCCGCAGGGCTGGGCGCACGCCCGCTCCGTAGTATTCTGCTGCGGAAAGCGTACAAGTTGCTTCCCGGAGCGCGCCCGATAGGGACCGTCATATCACGGCCAGCAGAGCGCAAGACCATGGAGTCCCCGTTGGCCGTGTAATGAAACGAGGCGCCACGCTCCTGCGCCAACCGCTGGCTAAACAACCTGCGGTAGCCATGCTTTGTTTTGCCCGGCAAGTCCGGGACATGCAGAACCCCACGAAGCACACTGCGTACTTCGCCGCCATCGGCTCGAACAACCATCCAGACCGTCCCCCGGCCCACCGCCAGACAGCAAATACCCCCCACCTCAACCGGTGGTGCAAGCTGCTCATACTCCACGAAGCTGTCAGAGTCAGCCACCATATGCGGATATGCCCCACTGTCCTTCACCCACATGTCCGGGTAGCTTCCGAGATCATCATTCAGCCCCAGCATGCACGCCCCTCGTGCATCGACAACAACACTCGCAAGAGCAACCGCATCAAGCAAGTAAGCGGAATCAGACTTGGTTACAACACGGGCAGAGCCGCCCATGCCACCAGAGGCACTACCCGCCTCATCATCAGACATGCCGAAGCAGTCAGACAGCCCAGACAGCGATATGATCTCATCCATGTTGTGGCTGTCCAGGTCATGCTCGCGCTCATTCGCCTGAGCAACAGCACCAGCAGCCTCAGCCGGCCGCACATCCTCCTCGGACTCATACTCCCCTCCGAAGAGGTCATACAGCAGGGTGCCCGGTTCCGGCGCCCAATCATCCCACTCGTCATCCAGCAGGGACAGCGCAACGCGCTTTGCAGGTGGGGTGTTACCGGCATTCTCAGCCATGAAAGCAACATGCTCCTCCTCCTCATCAGCAACAAAGGCCGCCGGTGCCGGGTCCGCAGCAGCTTGACGCCTGTTGCCTCTTGGGCGCTGCGGGCAGTCCCGCTTGAAGTGAGGCCCACCGCACTGCCAGCATCCACCGCGCAGAGGGGCACCAAGGCGGCGAGGTCCAGATCCATCGCCTGTGGCCAGATGGGCGGAGCGCTTGGTGCCACCACTGGCTATGTAGCCCTCCGCAGATGGCTCCGATGCATGGTTCTTCTCAATACGCTTGGAGTAGTTCTGCGCCAGCTTGAGGCAGTCACCCTCCCAGGTGATGGCGCGGCCCTCATGCTCCGCGGTCACCTGCAGGATACCGATGATGGGCTCGTACTCGGGACGGAGGCCAGCCAGGAACTGAGTCACAACTTGGTTATGTGATGGAGCTTCAACATCCTCATGCTCCTCAGCCTCAGCCACCAAGTCCAAGAAGGCGTTGTCCAGGCGATGGTAGTATGCCTCCGCAGTCTCGGTGCGCTGTTGACCGGATTGGAGCACCGCATACATGTCGGAGATCCTGCCAAGATGGCCTCCCTCAAAGCGGGTGCGCAGAGCTGCCCAGGCTTGGCCTCCAGAGGTAGCATTGTCATTGAGGTGCCGACGGATGACATCCAGGAGCTCCTCGGGGAGCAGCGCAGTCAGGGTTGCATACAGCTTGAAGTGCTGATCAGATGAGGCATGCTCACTCATCATCATGGCCTGCTTCATGCCAGTGGCGTTGCAATAGGCCTCCATCTGGTGCCTCCAGCGGCGCCACCCCTTGGTCTGACCAGAGAAAACGGGCGGCAACGGAATGCGCGGCGCGCGGGCGGACACTCCTTCCGGCATGATGATCACAGTGATGGAAATCAACTGCAGAGCGGGACAGAGGCCAAGTCAGCGGTCTGGTCCTCACAGGGCCAAAAGCCCCCACCACTGCTTGCCGCAGTGGCAACTTTCTCCCACCAGAGATGGTCAACAGGGAGAAACTCGGTCAAAATTTCGAAATTGGGGAGAGAAAACAACCGGAGCCGCACAATCTTTCAATTACCGGCCGCGATTAATCAACAAACAACCGCGGCCCTGCGGAAATCAAATTACCGGCTACGATAAATCGGAAAACCACAGGGAAATCCGGCTAATTTTTGATTCTCATAGATTCGCCTATAACACGGCGGAAACTACGTCGTTCTCCGGTCGCAGACTGCTGCTAACTCGGCAACCTGCCTGCCTCGTGACGAGGGTCGATACCACTGGCACAAGACCACGACAGAGCGCTCGACGAGGCCGTCTGCCTCCCCTGTGGCCGGCGAGGCAGCTCGACACACTCTAACTGGGCGAGCGACAAGCGCACACGAGTCGACACGACTCGAAGCCGGCCCGAGTCGTCGAGAGACTGAAAGGGGCGTCGGAACGCGGCCCCAGGCGTCGAGAGGCACAGCCGAAACGAAAGAGGTCGACAGCAGCGTCGAGCTGCACAGGCAAACAGCCCCTACGCCCCTACAGGACGCCCACTGCCTAGGGAGGCCAGTGTCGAGCAGCGACCTCGCGTCGCACAGGCAAACGAGCCCCACGCCCCGTCCCAGGGCGCCCACTGACTGCCACCGTCAGTGCACCGCTTCTCGCGGCCACGCTCGGCTCTCAGCGAGCGAAAACGAGTCGTTCGAGTCCCCCCAGCCCAACAGCGCAGGTCCCCTCCCAAGAATCAGCAGCAAGGGGCGGCGGAAGAACCTGGTTGTGATGCTCCTGTGGTTGGCAGAGGCCGCTCCTTGGCTTGGGAGATGAAAGGAAGCGAGGGCCCAACTAACCTGTTGAAATATGGGCGTGAGGGAAAAGAACGACTGTCTCTTACAACGGGTCGCGCCCTGCCTTTATACTCCGCACGCCATGGTGCGCACGCCAGCCACTAGCGCATCCGCCACCTTGCGCCATCGCGCGCTGACTGTATTCTCCAGTACTTAACGCATATATGCGAGCCTAAGTATTGGCATTATCTATGTCCGTACAATACAGTATCCGCTGCTGCATCGGCCGATATCCTGCAGTATATTCTGCATCGGCCGATATCCTGCAGTATATTCTAGTACTGCATGGCGCCCACCATTGATACTCAGCAGTACCGGAATCTTGATTGTGCTCGCACGGGCGTCCTCGTACTCGAAGATGTACAGCCGCTCCGCGATGTACGTCTGCTGCCGGAGATGTACTCGCGTCCTCGTACTCGTAGCCGTACGATCGCTCCGCCGTCTACAGATACTGCTGAGAGTGTGCAGGCGTCAAGGCTCCAGACAGCCGGTCATACGCCTGCAAGACTGGTATCAAACAACAATTAACACACGAATGTGTGAAAACCGGACATTCCGTGCCGGATGGGTGGGAATACGGCGTCCGATGCAGCCAAAGCCCCAGCAACACGCTATTCTATGCACCGCCAATGCACTCCGCCAGCACCGCCTCATTCTCTGTCGATTTCGAAAACGCCTTCACATTATCCACCGCTAATTGCAATTGCCACCGTGTAATGTTGTCACGATGTGCGCACACAACAACACTTACTATCGGTTCCGACGCGGATGGAGGCGGGGCTTGCGGAGTGCGTTGGGGGTGCGTAGAGTAGCGTGCTGCAAATAATTGGGGTGCATCGGCCTCTGGTAGCGGCCTCTGAAAGGCTTCCGCTGTCATCAGGTGCCGTCTCTCATGGTGTAGCCATCTTTACGTCGCTTACCGCTGTCTAAGCTCCGAAACCAAGTGTTAGGCTCTAGCTTAAGCCATTTTTTTAGGCCCTATAGGATGCAGCGGAAGGATTTAGAAAGTATGGCCAATCTCTTCTGGTTACAGGGGTTCCTGGGTTATAGTCTGTCTCTGAATTCTACCTGGTAGACTTGTCCGAGGCGGTATTTATACCCGCCGAGGTCATAGTCATACCTGTGCTATGTTAGCCGGGTGTCGTGGGATACCCGTGCTGTGTTAGCCACGTAAGGCTTGAGTCAGAGAACTCTAGAGAATTCCAGAACAGTCTTCGGCCTTATACTACTAGTATTTACACCCGCAATACTAATATGTACAGCGACTCCGCGGATGCGTAGTCGTACTACCTTAGCGGGGAATTACACCTGCTAGTATAGCAAAACATTATGGCAAAGGGAAATGGAGTATAACAGGCACAACGACAACGAGATGCGGCGCGGCATTCGACACATCAAGAACCAACGCTTCACGAAGTCCCACAACACCTGCCAGCCTTGCCGAGCCGGCTCTCTACCGCCCACCGTCTTGGTCGACGACCGCTACTACCAGGTCGTAGCGGCGCCGCGTCAGGCTGGGGGGTCCTCCAAGCCCGCATCTCAACCACCGCCACCGGGGTCGGGTGGAGATGGCTCCCAAAACGGCGCTGCAGCAGGGGTCTCTTGGAGCTTCGAGCAGCTCCGCTCCTCCCCCGAGCAGGCTTGGTCCCTCAGAGACTTCCAAGCCGCCAAGTGAGCCTCAGCCTTCGAAATCTTGCAGCTTGCAGCCCAGAAAACTCAGGAACGAAGTGCAGGCCATCGCATGCAGATCGAAAATCCGCACTCTGGAAGACTGAGTCGTTGTCCAATCTCAGGCGAGCTGTACTCTTGTCGTATCCGAATCGGGGATGCACGCGCCTGATAGCTCGCACCACCAACAGCAGAGCCCTCGGAGCCTCATCCTTGGACTTCATGAACACCACCCAGCCGTATGCCGAGTAGTAGTCAGTCATCCCAAACACGTAACGGAACCCGCCAATGGACGTCACACCCACTGGCCCCCAGATGTCAGCTCCAAACTTCTGCAGTGGCCCAGTAGGACGCTTTGACGCAATGCGCGACCGCGGCTGTTCGTGAGACTTCGCCAACGCGCAACAGTCACAAAACGGCAGTATCTCATCCTTCGCGAACGTGATCCCCGAGACGCTCTCCGCAAGCAAACGATCCATGCCTGCAGCATGCAGATGACCAAGACGTCTGTGCCACAGCAACTTTGACAACTTCCCACAAGCTTGCAGCGCAACAACATCCGCAGGGCTGGGCGCAGGCCCGCTCCGTAGTATTCTGCTGCGGAAAGCGTACAAGTTGCTCCCCGGAGCGCGCCCGATAGGGACCGTCATATCACGGCCAGCAGAGCGCAAGACCATGGAGTCCCCGTTGGCCGTGTAATGAAACGAAGCGCCACGCTCGTGCGCCAACCGCTGGCTAAACAACCTGCGGTAGCCATGCTTTGTTTTGCCCGGGACATGCAGAACCCCACGAAGCACACTGCGTACTTCGCCGCCATCGGCTCGAACAACCATCCAGACCGTCCCCCGGCCCACCGCCAGGCAGCAAATACCCCCCACCTCAACCGGTGGTGCAAGCTGCTCATACTCCACGAAGCTGTCAGAGTCAGCCACCATATGCGGATATGCCCCACTGTCCTTCACCCATATGTCCGGGCAGCTTCCGAGATCAAAATTCAGCCCCAGCATGCACGCCCCTTGTGCATCGACAACAGCACTCGCAAGAGAAACCGCATCGACCAAGTAAGCGGAATCAGACTTGGTTACAACACGGGTAGAGCCGCCCATGCCACCAGAGGCACTACCCGCCTCATCATCAGACATGCCGAAGCAGTCAGACAGCCTAGACAGCGATATGATCTCATCCATGTTGTGGCTGTCCAGGTCATGCTCGCGCTCATTCGCCTGAGCAACAGCACCAGCAGCCTCAGCCGGCTGCACATCCTCCTCGGACTCATACTCCCCTCCGAAGACGTCATACAGCAGGGTGCCCGGTTCCGGCGCCCAATCATCCCACTCATCACCCAGCAGGGACAGCGCAACGCGCTTTGCAGGTGGGGTGTTACCGGCATTCTCAGCCATGAAAGCAACATCCTCCTCCTCATCAGCAACAAAGGCTGCCGGTGCCGGGTCCGCAGCAGCTTGACGCCTGTTGCCTCTTGGGCGCTGCGGGCAGTCCCGCTTGAAGTGAGGCCCACCGCACTGCCAGCATCCACCGCGCAGAGGTGCACCAAGGCGGCGAGGTCCAGATCCATCGCCTGTGGCCAGATGAGTGGAGCGCTTGGTGCCACCACCGCCTATGTAGCCCTCCGCAGATGGCTCCGATGCATGCTTCTTCTCAATACGCTTGGAGTAGTTCTGCGCCAGCTTGAGGCAGTCACCCTCCCAGGTGATGGCGCGGCCCTCATGCTCCGCGGTCAAATGCATGATACCGATGATGGGCTCGTACTCTGGACGGAGGCCAGCCAGCAACTGAGTCACAACTTGGTTATGTGATGTGGATATTACGCGTCTTTTACGCCGGGTGGATGGGCATCCGGCGTCCGATGCACCCCAATTATTTGCAGCACGCTAGTCTGTGCACCGCCAGTGCACTCCGCAAGCCCCGCCTCCATCCGCGTCGGAACCGGTAGTAAGTGTTGTTGTGTGCGCACATCGTGACAATATTACACGGTGGCAATTGCAATTATTAGCGGTGGATAATGTGAAGGCGTTTTCGAAATCGACAGAGAATGAGGCGGTGCTGGCGGAGTGCATTGGCGGTGCATAGAATAGCGTGTTGCTGGGGTTTTGGCTGCATCGGACGCCGTATTCCCATCCATCCGGCACGGAATGTCCGGTTTTCACACATTCGCCCACACAGGAAGGACTAGGCAGACGCCATGCCCTATGGTTACATGAAATTTCACCATACATGGCAGTCAACCCACAGACTAATGAACCGGTGTTGCAGATATTATATCGCAAAGGCGCTGACAATGAGGATGATGCCTGCCCTCTCTCACCGCCCTGACCTGCACTATTCATTGACTGAATTTGAAAACCAGTTGTCGAAGCTGACCTCGAACAAATGCAGGACATATGTCAGCAATGTCGGAATAAATAATGTTTTGGAAATATTTTTGTCAAATCCAGGAAATAAAAAACCGTGGAAATAAAAAGGTACTATTTTACTATTTTGGAAATAGTATTTCCAGGATTAAAAAAAAAGCACAATCCGGGAAATAAATTTTAATGGAATTAAAAAGGCGCCATTTGGGAAATAAGCCCCTACCGCCATGTGGTCCATTCCCGTATGCGGGAATAACATACATGCACTTTTGGGGAATTTAACCATTGTGGGGCCGCGTTTGCCAAAGATGTGAATCTCTTACATGTTTGGGTGTGAGTAGGCCCACGGGGCGTACTGTCCGCAATGAAAAGGGTAGCATAGCGGGGTGGGTGGGTTGCGCTAGCTGGTCAGCTGGCGCAAAGGCAGAAGGTGGACTCCCCTCGTGGTGCGGGTGCGTCATGTAGCAGGGCTGTCGCATGCTGTCGATAGCGCCGCTGGACATCGGGAAGTCCAAGCGGTACGCGTACTGCGAGTACAGGTACTGGTCGCTAGCATTCAAACTACTGTAGAATCTTGACGTTACCAGTACCGTTAACAGAATAGCCCGGTGTAATCAAACCTCTATATTACCAATATGACCATTTAACCATTGTGGGGCCGCGTTTGCCATCATGTCGCCCATGGGCGGGCAGCTTGTCGCTGGCGGCCCACCCCAAGGGGTAAGCCAGCCGAAGAGCTGCCACGATGCCGCACACGGTAGCGCCGTAGGATTGATGTAGTCGAGCATGACGCTGGACAACTGCGCCCAACCGCCAAAGTGCTTGATCTTCTGCAGCACCACGCCGATGGCGTACGCCGCAGTGGCCGCGCCCTTGCGGAGAGAGTGTGACGTCCACACAAACCCGGGAGGCGGGTGCTCCTCCAACATATGTGCCACTAGCTGCAACCAGTCTGTAACGGTGGCCGATGTCCACGATGCCGCCGGCTCGTCGTGGGTCACTGCCCACCGGGCTGCTGGCAGTCCGCGCTGACCGCAGTAAACTGCGCGTGCGGCATCGAAATAGAGCAGCAGGGCCGCAATCCGGGGCTGCGCGCGCGCCAGAATCTGGCACTGTAACTTACAGTCACGGTGCTGCCCGCGTCGGCCTTTTCGGTCCCGATGGTACAATAGGATTGTACCATCTGCAGTAACCGTCAAATCGCCCGTCTGGCAGGCTACGCCGGCCTTGCCACGCGCGTAGAAAATATACATGGCAACGACTGCCATCGCGGCGCGGAACAAGAGGATACGAAGAAGTTGGTCGCGGGTCCATGTGGGTCCCAACTTCTAACGCAGGGTCTCCGCCAGCCGCAACGTCCGTGTGATCGATCAACCGGGCGGGCACGTCGGTGCGGACCCCAGGCGGGTCTGGCTCAACTTGCGGTGCCGCGAGGCCCTTTCTCACCTTGCTCATGAGGTCGCCTTGCGCCACCGGCTCCGCGCCGTGGTCACGGTAGAAACCGTTGATCGCGGAAAGGTAAGGCTGCAGACTGGCTGCCTTGACCGTCCCCCGCAAACCCTGCCACGCGATGTAGCGCGCGACGGTTGCCGCCGTGCCACCCAGGGGCGGCACACCCTGCTCAGCGCAGAACTGTAGGAATGGGCGGATGGCACTGCCGTACGTACTGGCGGTAGTCGTACTGGCGTACAAATGAAGCGCCGTTTCGCCGAGTTGGTCGTTACCTAGTACTGAACGCATGTACGGACGCATAGTAGCTGCCCACGGGTTCGTGCCGCTGGTCTGGATGTCCAACAGATATTTTGCCTGCGGCACGCGTGGCGCGCGCGCGGGCCTGACGACAGGCGTAGCACCTCGTACCGGGAACAGCGCCAAGGTTGCGCTCACTGATCCGCGGCGCAGGTGCAGCCATGACGGTATGGCACACGGAAGACACTCACTGCCCAGCGCGGCGCTCCGGGCATATCGCGCCCTGCCCTTCGCCCCGGCCGAAAAAGATCGCGGCGACGCAGTACCACGCGCTCCGCCACCGCCATCTCGGTAAGTGCCTGGTGCCACACCTTGCCCTCCCAGCGAGGGGCCACTACGGTAGCGGCCGCGCCGCTCTGGCGCAGCTTCTGCACCATGTCCGGCAGAAGCGGCCAAGGGGGGTTGCAGTAGTTGTTCTCGCGACGCCACTCCGCATCGGACAGGTGCAGGGAGTCCACCGCCTCGCAGCCGGGGTCCAACCACGTAGCGTTGTAGCGTGGTAGAATCGCGTTCAGGGCTGATGCGAACCGATCGACGGAGTGCGCACCCCACATTGCCTCCAGCTCTGCGAACAGGACGGGGTCCAGTTGCCAGTCGTCGCTGTCGAGGTGTCGGCTCAGTCGATCCGCCCAGACGTTCGCGGCGGACCGGATGTAGCGGGCTCTCTGATGTGTACGCCCTTGTTGTCCAGCAAGTATCATAGCTTGCGTAGTTCCGCCATCATCGCCGGAGAGCGGGAGGTGAGGCCAGCAAGGACGCTGCACACCGCCTGGTTGTCCTCGTGCAGCAACACGCGGCGACCGGCGAGGTGCGGCAGGATAGACTCCACTGCCAGCCGGATGGCCTTCAGTTCTTTCCAGGTGATGTGCTGGCGCTCGTCGGCTGCCCCCCAGAACCCCCGCGCCTCCAACCTGCCATTCAGCACTGCACCCCAACCGTAGCCGGAGCTGTCGCAGTGCATGTAGGCCGTCTCCACAGGGCAGTGGATAGGGCGGCCGTTGGCCTGAGTCGGCACGGCGGTCCACCACTGCAGGTCGCGCCGCAGCTGGTGTGTCATGCGCACTCGGCCGCCCCACTTGGAGCCCACCACGTCGTTGAGCTCCCGCAGGTGGAAGCGCGCGGCCGGGATTGCCAAGAAAAGGTATTGAGCCCGCCCAGCGAGCGACTGCAGCTCCCGCACGGGTAGCCAACGGGTGTCGCGGGCCGCGCGCTGCAGCAATTGCTTGGCTTGGCGCGCGAGCCGCTGCAGTTTGTCCACCGGGGCATAAAAATATCCCGTGGCTGTGTCGATGTCTACCCCCAGGTGTTGGCCGTACTGGACCAGCTCCCACAGCCCTTTGGCGGGGTTGCGCAGCAAGCCCAAGCTGTCCAGCAAGTCGGCGACGCGCTGGCGGAGCTCCAGCGCCTCCGGCTCCGACGAGGCGAACATCAAGAAATCGTCGACGTATGGTGAGATTCGCGCTCCCCTCCACCGCCCGCGGCGCAGCCAGCGGCGCGACCGCGGGACATTGCCAGGCGCAGCGGGGGTAGGCGGAGAGCGTAGGTGCTTGACGAACGTCATCGTGAACGTCGTGAAGTAGTAAGGGCTGAGCGACCAGCCCATGGGAAGGCCGCACAGCCGGTAGAGGATCCCGCGGATGTTGACCGTGAAGTAGTCGCGGTCGGAGGGCGCGATGCCCAGGGCATAGAAGCCGTCTTGCAGGTCGAACGAAAACATGTAGTCCCCTTTCGCGGTCAGGTGTCGGACGCCCATGAGTGTCTCCATCCGTAGTCGCTTGCGCGCGCAGAAGGTGTTGAGCACGCGGAGGTCGATGATGAAACGCCACTGGTTGTCGCCGGGCTTCGGAACGAAGAACGCCCGGGACACCCACCATGCGCACGACGACTTCTCCCACGCGCCGGCCGCCGTAAAGCGTCTTAGTTCGGCGGCGAGGAACTTGAGTTGGGCAGGGGTTGCGTCGTTGAACGAGACGCCTTGGTTGAACCTTGGGGGTGGACAGTTGTAGCGGAAAGGCACGCGTACGCCATCCCGTATCCAGCTCGTCACTTACGCGCTCGCGCCGATGTCTCGCCAGTGCCGCCAACTCCGCCTTACGCGGTGACGCATATAGTCGGAGTCGGGGCAACAGCTGTCGGCGCGGCACGCCACACCATCAGTCGAGTGTCTTGTCGCCGGTCCTGCCGCCGTTCTTGTCGCGGTTCTTGGCGTCCGCCTCGCGGCGTTGCTGCTCCCGCCTCTCGCGCGCCGCCTTGTCCTTTTCCTTCCGCGCCTTGTCGCGGTCGGTGTCGCGCTCCGATGCTTGCCTCTTGAAGCTCGCTGATGCATGTGCCTTGGCCGAAGCCGCGAGGCCGACCTCGAGGCGCTTGTCCTCGAGCGCTGCCAGGAGGCCGTCGACGACGTTGGCGGAGCGTTCACGCTCGGCGGTGTCGAAGACTCGGGAGTAGATGAGTCGCTCGGCGACTTGCTCCTCGGGGGTGAGGGCCTTCTTGGCCTTGAAGCGTCGAAGTTAGGTGAGCCTAGCCTCATCCGCGTCGCCCACTGCTTCAAGCGTACGATGCGCGGCGTCGAGTAGGTCGAGGGCGTCGACGCGGTCTTGGTGTTGTTTGCTACCAGTCTTGCAGGCGTTTGACCGGCTGTTTGGAGCCTTGACGCCTGCACACTCTCAGCACTATCTGTAGACGGCGGAGCGATCGTACGGCTACGAGTACGAGGACGCGAGTACATCTCCGGCAGCAGACGTACATCGGGGAGCGGCTGTACATCTACGAATACGAGGACGCCCGTGCGAGCACAATCAAGATTCCGGTACTGCTGAATATCAATGGTGGGCGCCATGCAGTACTAGAATATACTGCAGGATATCGGCCGATGCAGCAGCGGATACTGTATTGTACGGACATAGATAATGCCAATACTCAGGCTCGCACAAATGCGTTAAGTACTGGCGACTACAGTCAGCACGCGATGGCGCAAGGTGGCGGATGTGCTAATGGCTGGCGCGCGCACCATGGCGTGCGCGAGTATAAAGGCAGGGCGCGACCCGTTGTAACAGACAGTCGTTCTTTTCCCTCACGCCCATATTTCAATAGGTTATGGGCCCTCGCTTCCCTTCATCTCCCAAGCCAAGGAGCGGCCTCTGCCAACCACAGGAGCATCACAACTAGGTTCTTCCGCCGCCCCTTGCTGCTGATTCTTGGGAGGGGACCTGCGCTATTGGGCTGGGGACTCGAACGACTCGTTTTCGCTCGCTGAGAGCCGAGCGTGGCCGCGAGAAGCGGTGCACTGACGGTGGCAGTCAGTGGGCGCCCTGGGACGGGGCGTGGGGCTCGTTTGCCTGTGCGACGCGAGGTCGCTGCTCGTCACTGGCCTCCCTAGGCAGAGGGCGTCCTGTAGGGGCGTAGGGGCTGTTTGCCTGTGCAGCTCGACGTTGCTGTCGACCTCTTTCGTTTCGGCTGTGCCTCTCGACACCTGGGGCCGCGTTCCGACGGCCCTTTCAGTCTCTCGACGACTCGGGCCGGCTTCGAGTCGTGTCGACTCGTGTGCGCTTGTCGCTCGCCCAGTTAGAGTGTGTCGAACTGCCTCGCCGGCCACAGGGGGGGGGCAGACGGCCTCATCGAGCGCTCTGTCGTGGTCTTGTGCCAGTGGTATCGACCCTCGTCACGAGGCAGGCAGGTTGCCGACTTAGCAGCAGTCTGCGACCGGAGAACGACGTAGTTTCCGCCGTGTTATAGGCGAATCTACGAGAATAAAAAATTAGCCGGATTTCCCGGTGGTTTTCCGATTTATCGTAGCCGGTATTCTGATTTCCGCGAGGCCGCGGTTGTTTGTTGATTGATCGCGGCCGGTAATTAAAAGTTTGTGCGACTCCGGTTGTTTTCTCTGCTCAATTTCGAAGTTTTGACCGAGTTTCTCCCTGTTGACCATCTGGTGGAGAGAGTTGCCACTGCGGCAAGCAGTGGTGGGGGCTTGTGGCCCTGTGAGGACCAGACCGCTGACTTGGCCTCTGTCCCGCTCTGCAGTTGATTTCCATCACTGTGATCATCATGCCGGAAGGAGTGTCCGCCCGCGCGCCGCGCATTCCGTTGCCGCCCGTTTTCTCTAATCAGACCAAGGGGTGGCGCCGCTGGAGGCACCAGATGGAGGCCTATTGCAACGCCACTGGCATGAAGCAGGCCATGATGATGAGTGAGCATGCCTCATCTGATCAGCATTTCAAGCTGTATGCAACCCTGACTGCGCTGCTCCCCGAGGAGCTCCTGCATGTCATCCGTCGGCACCTGAATGACAATGCTACCTCTGGAGGCCAAGCCTGGGCAGCTCTGCGCACCCGCTTTGAGGGAGGCCATCTCGGCAGGATCTCCGACATGTATGCGGTGCTCCAATCCGGTCAACAGCGCACCGAGACTGCGGAGGCATACTACCATCGCCTGGACAACGCCTTCTTGGACTTGGTGCCTGAGGCTGAGGAGCATGAGGATGTTGAAGCTCCATCACATAACCAAGTTGTGACTCAGTTCCTGGCTGGCCTCCGTCCCGAGTACGAGCCCATCATCGGTATCCTGCAGGTGACCGCGGAGCATGAGGGCCGCGTCATCACCTGGGAGGGTGACTGCCTCAAGCTGGCGCAGAACTACTCTGCTGGTGCTGTTGCTCAGGCGAATGAGCGCGAGCATGACCTGGACAGCCACAACATGGATGAGATCATATCGCTGTCTGGGCTGTCTGACTGCTTCGGCATGTCTGATGATGAGGCGGGTAGTGCCTCTGGTAGCATGGGCGGCTCTGCCCGTGTTGTAACCAAGTCTGATTCCGCGTACTTGCTTGATGCGGTTGCTCTTGCGAGTGCTGTTGTCGATGCACGAGGGGCGTGCGTGCTGGGGCTAAATGATGATCTCGGAAGCTACCCGGACGTGTGGGTGAAGGACAGTGGGGCTTATCCGCATTTGGTGGCTGACCATGACAGCTTCGTGGAGTATGAGCAGCTTGCACCACCGGTTGAGGTGGGGGGTATTTGCTGTCTGGCGGTGGGCCGGGGGACGGTCTGATGGATTGTTCGAGCCGATGGCGGCGAAGTACGCAGTGTGCTTCGTGGGGTTCTGCATGTCCCGGACTTGCCGGGCAAAACAAAGCATGGCTACCGCAGCAGGCTGTTTAGCCAGCGGTTGGCGCAGGAGCGTGGCGCTTCGTTTCATTACACGGCCAACGGGGACTCCATGGTCTTGCGCTCTGCTGGCCGTGATATGACGGTCCCTATCGGGCGCGCTCCGGGGAGCAACTTGTACGCTTTCCGCAGCAGAATACTTCGGAGCGGGCATGCGCCCAGCCCTGCGGATGTTGTTGCGCTGCAAGCTTGTGGAAAGTTGTCAAAGTTGCTGTGGCACAGACGTCTTGGCCATCTGCATGCTGCAGGCATGGATCGTTTGCTTGCGGAGAGCGTCTCGGGGATCACGTTCGCGAAGGATGAGATACTGCCGTTTTGGGACTGTTGCGCGTTGGCGAAGTCTCACGAACGGCCGCGGTCGCGCATTGCGTCAAAGCGTCCTACTGGGCCACTGCAGAAGTTTGGAGCTGACATCTGGGGGCCAGTGGGTGTGACGTCCATTGGCGGGTTCCGTTAC
>VCJN01002705.1:0-34323 GCA_006384855.1 Tetraselmis striata
GCGCGCATATATTATCGTGCGCGCGCGTCGTCCAATATCGGCTCCTGTAGCGACAATATTTCTGTCAAGTAGCGCTACTACCAGTAACCGTACTATGAGATACTTGCGCGTCGTACGGGCGTTGCACAAACCAAAATTATTTCCCAGTAGGACGATAGATGCATCAGCATATGATATTAATATTGTGATTATTATTACATAAGGGCTTTCACAAAAGCGCACTACAAACAGAACTAACAGCAACTATGAAAGGTTGCCAGCAAAAGAGAGCATCAGCATATTATATTTGTGATACAAGGGTGCAGTACCCGTATTTAGGCCGTAGCTGCGCTTCTGTGATACACTGATACCCGCCGTAGTATCCGTATGTATCGCATGTACCTTGGAACGCGACAGCGAGTGTAGCGGGCGGAAGCGCGTTGTATTATATCTTTCGCGGATGTGGCGAACGAACGTGATAGTTCACGTTATATCGTTCGGACATTAGGCGTTGTATTATATATGTTCAGACCCATATGAAAACGTCACACATGTGCAAATGTGTCGCCACATGTGCACATGTGTCATCGGGGAACACATGTGTACATGGGTCAACACATGTGCTCATGTGTCATTGTGTTTTTTGACACATGTGCACATTTGTTGTACGATGACACATATACACATGTGTCAACTCCGGAGTTGACACATGTGCATTTGTGTTATCACATGTCCCCATGGGGCATATTTCCGGCTGATGACGACACATGTAAACATGCGCCGTATTGATCGATACACATGTGCATATGGGTCACCCGCGTCCACTGCTTTCTACGCATATGTTGCACAGGGTCGTATCTTATCCGTGAAAAACGAGATAAGTAGCGACCCTGCGGAGGGGCTATAAACCGCCGGCGGAAGTTGTTCAGGGGTGGCTGCCTGACGGGGGCGGCGGGCGCGCGGGCGGCGGTTCGCCCGCCAGTTCAAAATGGCGCGTGCACAGGTTGGATCGCGCACTCAGTACCCTTACTCCGAGCCCGCCTTGCCCCCTTGCCCCCCTCCAGCGCCGGCCCCAACCGGCGAGGCGGTCTCGACTGCGGGACGTCATGCTCGACGGCCAGCCAGCCGCGGCGGCTATCGCTCCGGATGGCGCCAATGTTGCACAGCACGGGGGCCGCCCGACGCACAGTGGCGCTGCCGGCCTACAGGCACCCGCTCCCAACACTGTGCCGCCTCCTGAGGACACTGCCTACATGGTCGACCTGCATCGGCCGGTTTTCAACGCCAAGCTCCAGGAGTATATGGCCAGCAAAGCGAAGAACGTGACAATATTATTCGAGTCGGAATACGCACAAGCTCTGGAGTGCTTGCGCATATACGACAACCTTGAGGTAGGATCGGAGGTAACCCGCCGACGCCACCCCGCCGCCGCCGCCGCCAAGGAGCCGCCGCGGCCGCCGTCCGCCACTCGCCCCTACTCCACGTTGCCCATGGGCGCTCTCGCCTTGCGATGCTGGGCTAGAACGACCCCCCCCCCCCCCCCCCCCCTGTGCCGGCTCTCTGTCGTTCTCCCAGCAGTCCCTATGTCCCTCGCCTCCATGTACCGACCAACCGATCATATTATATGACCATGGCGTTCCTCCCTGCTCGCGCGATCTTGGACTATGATGCCCCCGATCTCCACCCCTGCTCCCCGCCGCCCTCTCTCGTCGTCTCCTTCCTCTATCTCTCATGATCCCAGACACAAATGAACAATGGTATGCTTTAGATATGGTCTTACTTCCCTCCTCGACGCTGTTGCTATGGTTTCATGAAAGGAAGAATGCAGCCCCTACTGCGAGAAAATTCGAACTTCTCATTCGTGGCGGGGGTCAAGTATTGGTCAAGTATTGGTCAAGAGGCCAGTGCCCCCGTCCTCATCAGGGTCGGGCCCTTGCGCGAGCCTAACGCCCGAAGAGGAAGCAATATGGCTGGCGGTGGCTGCGGCTGAGGCGGAGAATGAGCATGTCCTGCCCCCCCGCCCCCGCCCCCCCTTCCTGCTGTGAGTTGGCAACAGGTCTCCCCTTCTGGTCTGCTCTGACCCTGCTGTCGATGCTCAGCAGCTGGACCAGCACGCAGACGAGCGACGAGACACGTTGCAAGCAGCGGCGGCCCCCGCCGAGCTTGGGGCCGCAGGCGCCAATGAGTGGGGGTCGAACGCGAAGACAGAGGTGGCGCACATCCTTGTCGTGTTGTGCGGTTCCAGCCAGGGCCAGGCGCCGAGCTTCCGCAGCGGATGCGGCGTGCTAAGCGACCTCGTGGCTCTCAGTGGCGAAGCGTACAAGGCTGTGGTGCGTCCGCCTGGGAGTATGTGACTGTCCCTCCAGTGAGCCCTGGCTGCTGTGCTTGGGGTTTTTGTGTGTGTGTGTGTGTGTGTGGGGGGGGGGGGGGTCCTGCATGTTGCTGCGTCTCATCGCTGTGCTTGACCCGACGGCGGCTTGCCTAACTCTGCGCTTGGGGCGTGGGCGCAAGTGGAGGTGAAGCTTGAGTGGAACCCCACTCCGTGACGCCATGGCGCAGCTCCACTCCACCATGTTGTACTTTTCTGCCCCGCCGTGGATACAGGGGACGGCGGCAACGGCGGCCTATCATTGGGGGCGCTGCGTCTGGGCGGCGGTAACGTGGAGGCCGGCGGCGTGGCAAGCCAGGAGGAGATCGCAGAGTGCACCTGCTCCGGTGGCAACACCTGCCAGGTTGCCCCCCCGCCCCCCCCCCTCCCCAGGCTTGCCGCCGTCCTCATCGCCATCGCCTTTGCGGTGCACGCTCTGCCGCACGCTTGACGGCATGCCATCACGGCTGTCAGCTTTTCGGTCGTACTTGATGCAAAAACATATTGACATAAAATATGATATTTGATATTAGAAGTACGGGTGCCAACTCACCCACAAGATTTTTGTTGTAAATCTCAAGTTATGAAAGGTATATACGATAGAGCCCTCCCTATAGTCCCGCTATTGTTACGTCTAGATTTGACGTGGCAGGCAAGGCATGTTCCTATTCTCCGTGTTATCAATACCGCGTCTGTACCCGTAGCATATGTATGAGAGTGTTAAATAATGAAAAGAAAATAATAATGTATCCACCCATCCGTCAGCACCATTGATGGCACAGCATTGGCTCCTGCTTTTGCGCCGCGGCAATGTGATGTCTGCCATAACATGTGCTTCTTCAACGTCGCAACGCCTGACGCTCCGTGTCGGTGCCGGGCAGGGCGTGAACGTGGACGCGAAGGACGGGATGCGACTGGCGGAGGTGCTGCGGCGTCGCCGACGTGGTGTGCTGGGTGTAGTAACATGAGGAGGTGCCCGTGGAGATGGTTGCAGACGGCAGTGTAGCGAGCGCCTTCAGCCGCGCATTCTTTGGCCTTTTGTGTTTGACGTCCCGCTGGGTGCGCTCTGAGTCACGGGAGCGGTCTGTCCAATTAGACCCAGACGTCGCAGACACGCCAGAGCGCCAAGCCATCAGGTCTAGGTGCGCTGACGTTCAGGCCAATCAAGCCAAAGCAATGCGGACCAGAGTGGATGCACGTCACATGCCTGCACCATTGGTTGGTCGTCCGTATCCCAATTCCAAGCGTCGACCGCTCCAAGCCACAGAAAATGCTTGGTGTGCATCGTCATCGAGGTAACAATCCCTATGTATATGTATATGTATATTTGGTATGGCATTGCCTACGTACTATGTGCTTGTGGTTTTGATTTATTGGGTGTGTGACATATCATGGATTTGAACTGGTGTTTCAGGTGAATGAGCATGGCCTTTCAGGCTTGCGACCAAGGCTGGAGTCACAAGGCCAACTTTTGGCCACGGGAATATTGATCGTGGGCGTGACAGTGTCCCAGCGCAACACGGGCTGCGGGTGTGCTTGAACAATGGCGAGAGAAGCCAACTGGAAACAGATATCAATGCGCAATGCTTCGGCTTCTGTATCCCTATTTGCTGGCCAGGGTGTGTTGAGGTGTAGTTGCAGGGGTCCGTGCAGAATCAATGTATGTGCATGCCGCGAAGCACGCAGGAAATGCAACTCCCGGTGTCACAATGGCAACAGTAAATGTGAGAACATTTACGACGAGGGTGCTTCCACTAGCCAAGTTCTGACCCATGTCCATGTCCTAAAGTGCGCAGCAATGTAATGATATGACACCTGCCAACACTAACTTTGCCATTGTCTAAATGCTGACGACATCCTTTTGTATATTGCTGGCTGGTGTTGCTCTGTAGTGCCTGTATATACATTTTAAGGGCATTAAACGAGTGGCCGGCATGCTTAAATAATTAATTTGTGCCTTCCGGAATATTTATATTTCAATAATTCTAAATTAGAACCCCACGCTCGAATTCCGCGGACGAAAATGAACATATATTCATATGTGTCTTATCTCACACTCGAAAATGACCATGTGTACATGTGTCACGTGTCGGGCCACACATATGCACATGAGCCATACATACTGTTCATGCCTCATGTGCACATGTGTCGTGATCAGCCGGAAAAATGACATATGCAGATGTGTCACGAGGCAACACGTGTGCACATGTGTCAAAAGCAACATGACACATGTGCAGATGTGTCCCCCAATAACACATGTGCACATGTGTCACGTTTTCATATGGGTCTTAACATATACATTTACGCGTGTGCGGGACATGTACCGCTAGCGAGTCACGCCCGCGTAGCGTTTTGGCCGTCTGGTCAAAGTTGACCGGCCGCGACCACACAAAACAGCCCCGACCCGCCACCGCGCCGCGCGCTCGCGTTACCGTGGGAGTGCCCGCACGCGTCTTCTCCGATGCGAGTACTCGTATATGGAATCTATCCTACTTGCTACATGATGTAGCCACGCGGCTTGTCGTGATGGAGAAGTGTAAGGTTGTTTGATGAATGGCGGAACCGCATTGAGCAGCCCGGCCATGTGCAGCAGGTACCAATCTACAGGTCGGCCAGCCGCGACCAACTTACCGGTCGCATCTCGTGTCCGCATGCAAGTGAGGTGGGCGGCGGGCAGGCGGGCTCACGTACCATACCATGCGAGTCGCTAAGCAGCAGCGACTACTGGCGATACCATATTCGCAATGCTAATGTATAATAGTAGAGATGAATAATCATACTTGTAAATAATCTCTAATACTTTTGTCCATATTTACCCCAATTGCACAGCCCTAAAATTGACCGGCATGTGGGTGTCACAGTCTGTCAGCCTGGATTAATGCGATTATTCCCGCTTATTTAGTCCCTTGTTACTCGCACGCTCATTGGCCGGCGATCCAGCCTGGCAGCTCCGCGGCAATCAAAACTCAAAACAATCGATGAGACAGCAGTGTCTCGATAATTATATTACTTACAAGGCCTTTAGCGACTATCTACTAGTTGGCTATCGAGTAGTACCCCGCGCTTAATTGTACGTGGCCGCACAAAATCAACCAGTCCATGATTGTGCCCATAAACCATCGTAGTCAGCGATACGTCTTGGTCCAGGTCGTGAATGACATAGTTTCAATGCCCTGCGTGCATGGTGGATAGTTTTCATACCAAGGCGGGTGATGTGCTACAGGTATGAGTACAGGGGCAGTGGTGTCCCATGCCTATATTCGTACACCCCTCCACATAAGTCCGGGTTTTGCATTTTCGATCGCAAAGCGCATGCATGCGCGAGGATAAAACCGGCTGCATGTGCATACATGCTAACTACAGTGGGAATAGTTCGGGCGAACGCCTATTGTGCGCTTTATACCCACCCGCGCGACAACACGACCATTTGTGGGCGCCCTTTCAAAAACACGAAATCAGTGCATGATGCGTTGGCCCCAGAAAATTGTGGGTTGCGCCAACCGTCCAAACCTATGGAAAGAGCGGCACTCGTCGCACCAAACTCGGTGGATACAGCCCTTGGCATAAGTTGCACACACCGTGCGTGAAGGCCACTGAAAGCATGTCGCTATAGGCACGACGTGACACCCCAACGACAAGTTGGCCACTATGGGGAGCAATTTTGGGGTGAAAATGCTGATGTTTCTGTGGCGAACGCACGTAGGAGAGGCGCTCGATGGCCCCCTTGGCGTAGGGCAATGCTCTACTATGGGGGCGCGTGGTGGAATGCCAGTTGCACCGTTTCGTGGGCGGGGTGGCGCGGTAGGGGCGTGGACTTTAATTAAAATGAAATTCCTTGAAAAATGCTGTGGAAAATGGCATTTTGGCTGGTAGATGTGTGTATCGCTAGGAGGCGACACATGCCAAGTGTTGGCGATTCGTGGTCATCCACACACATAACGCTCTCGCACAGCCGTATGGGGCTGTGCGAGTATGGGGCTTAGACAAGCACTTGGCGCAAAGCCACGCGCCCGACATGGGTGGGCACATAAGATAGTGAGGGGCAACTTGGATGATCATCTTTGGGGATTTTTCCGGGGCCCCAAAAATTCGAATTTTTGATTTTGAAAGATTGGTTTCGACGCAGATTTGAACGAGCAATTGCGTGGTATTTTTAAAGCAATTTTTTGAGCAAACCCTGAGAAGGTATAGCGTTTTAAAGCGAAGGCGATGTTGCTGAGCGTGGCCGACAATGATGCCATGCCAGCATCGCAACGCGACATGTACTGTCTAGCCGCCGCCCACACGGCTGCACCCCAACCAAATGCAACCGAGCCCCTCGCCAATGTGTTTCCTCACGCGTTCATGGCCATCCCGCCGTTTGGTTGTCTATTCACGCGCGTCGGCGTGTGCGTGATACCGACCCTGGTTTTGGTGCAGTTGCATGCATGCGACGCCCATCCACGCACCAAGTGCAACGTGACACCCTTGTCAAAGGTCTTTAAGCTTCGGTTTGAGCCACTCGTCATGCAGGTGTTATAAAACCCTCTGAGATTCCAGGGTTTCATCTCATATACCCTACGTTCAGGCACCCTAGACTTCTGAAGTATTGAGACTGCCGAAAAGGGACCCCAAACTTATGTGCAGGGGTGTACATACGAGTGGCGCAGTTTTGTGGTTTTGAAGTTGCGGGCGGAGGGGCCAAAACGCGAGCATAAAGTACTGTATCACGAGTATGTCGCGCTATCGCGGCATTTCCTAACAGCAACATGCACACACGCGCGCACGGTCTCAGTGTAGCCGCGCACGCGACATGAGGATCGAATTCGCAAACCCCGTACTTATGTGGAGGGCGTGGAAAGAGGCTGTTCTTGTATGGCCAGGGTATTTAGGGGCGGGGGCGTGTTTTGGCGAAGTGTCAAGACTCGCGGCGGCGGCACCCATTCGTGGCACGCTTGTGACCTCGTGTCACCTCCGATAGCATAGCGGCGGCGCCCATTCGGGTGCCCAGCCACGCATTTCCACGAAAACACTGCGTAACCTCTGACCAGCACACCCCTCCACATGAGTCTTAGGCCCTTCTCTCGCCGAATCCGCCGAATTTACGATTAGTAGGGCAGCTGAATATAGGGTTTATGACCTGAAATCCCTGGAATGTTGCACATTATGCTCAGCCTTTATCACCATAGGGTGTAAGCTCTTTGGCCCTTATAAGTGTCCTACACGAGTGGCACTTGGGCCACACTGGGCGTTTCCATTACCCCCACAACAACGGGGGTTGGTGCCCCGCACGTCCCGCCGCGCATGCATAGACCATTGCATGGTGGGACGGCCTTGGATGGGCGAGGAAACGTGTCAGCAAAGAGGCTAGGGGTTTTTGGGGTGGGATGGGGCCATAGTGGCATGCGCGCCCATGCACGATGTGGCATGAAACCCTCGCCACTGCAGTGCTGCCTTATGGTGCAACTCTCAAACTCGCGGTATTGGTCGGTGCGTTGCGAGGAATAAACGTCAGAAAAGTTTGATATCGATACCACTAAAATCTACGCGAGCAGGGCAACAATGTCACCAGCTCCGGCACGGTCGTCTGAGGTCAACTAGGCGCTTCTTCAATTCTTTAGAATAATAGGTCGAAATTTGACGTCTGTGTCAGCGTGTAGCTAACACAATGGCGTGAAATTTTACGCCAAGTGGATCTCGAAACCTGATACACAGTGCCGGGACAGTGTGTACTCGTGCATGGACCCCTCGTACTTGGCACATGCCCCCCTTGAGCAATGCCCATGGCCGCCATGCCGGATCACCTTTCACACCATTTTCCCGCCAGCATCGACGCATCAAGGTGCACGCCATTGCCGGCCCACGGGACTCACCATGGCGCGCTATGAGCATGCGGCCATGCACTACTGTAGAACAACTATACCCTACGGCAAGGAGGCCGGAGAACCCTCTCCCGCCTGCGTGTGCAGCGATCACAGCCGCATTTTGTCTATGATTTTCCCCATAAATAATCGTCATCGACACGTACGGCTTGGTCCAGGTTGTGAATGACCTAATTTCAATGCTCAACTACGTGTATGGTGGATAGTGATCATACCAAGGGTGATGTGGTATGAGTACAGGGGAAATGGTGTCCCATGTCTATTTATGCACACGAATGGCGCAGCAATTTGTGGTTTTGAAGCGCTAGCGCCAGAAGCCCTGCTTTTGCCAAAATCAAAGTGTTGACGGCAACGGCTACCGCGTGGCAATATCGGGTGTATCGCGCTATCGTGGCAATATCGGATTTCCCCGGTTCCCTCCAGCCGTACGACCCTGAGTAACATGCATGCATGCGCGCACAGTCTCAGTGCAGCCGCGCATGGGCATGTGGATCAAATTCGCAAACCCCATACTTATGTGGGGGGTGTATGATTACAATATCACCGGCGGCAGCACAAAACCCGATATTCCAACAGTATTAACTGTGTGCGTTATTACATGCTGACAGCGCCGCATGGATCTGCATTTATTATACACAAGGATTATTGATTTTTCTTGCGCGGCATGTTACTCAGTGGCTCTGCTAGTCTGCTTCAGCTCGATGATCATCATCTTGTTTGACCTCGTCCTCTCCTGCGCGGCAACACAAGCGGCGGCCGCACCCTATCCCCCCCTCCACCTCCTCCTCGCGAAGTAAACACCCTCCATACCAAGTTCTCGCGCCAAGCCTTGTAACTATGGCCACAGCCTACATACGGCCGGCGGTGGATCGCCACAAGCTCTCCTCAACCACGCTGATGTAAAGAGTGCGCACCCATTGGGTTTCCCTCAGCATCAGCATCAGGGCGGTCAGATGCCTCTGACGCCGTGCTGCAGCTGTCTGCGCTGTCATTTCGCCGCCAGCAGCGCGCACACCACGCTCCGAGTAGAAGCAAGCCTGCGCTTAGCGTTGACACTCAAAATTCACCGTTGCAAGGAGGGGGGGGGGGTGGAGGGGGGGGGGGGGGGGCAAGTAGGGCTCGGCTCCACGACCATCGGGACCCACCGCGCCAGTCTGCGGTGAAAAGGCTCGGGCCATTAATTGCTTGTCTGGCACCAGCTCGGTACTGCGGCTGCAGCGGCCGCCATTGGGGCAGCATTCAGCGTGAACGCTAGCGCGGCGCCGCGGCGGATGGCCTGATTTGCTGACGTGCGGGCAGGGGGGTGCGCGCGCCGTCCCTTTCGGGCGAGCATCCCTTCACTTGTGGCGGGCGAAGCTCCCTGTGAGCGATTATATGTGTAACCCCCCCCCCCCCCCCCCCCCCCCGGAAAGCATGAATAGGGTCCTCCCCGCCAACCTGCTGTGCAGCAGCATCGTCAGCAGCGGCGGCGGCGATGGTAATGCCGGGCGCGGCAGCGCGGCGATTATTTGTCAAGGTCTTGCTTCGCGCATGGCACTCTAGCATCGCGGCGGATGCACGATGCCGCAACCTGGGCGACGTCCTCCGCCTTCGGGCGCTGGCCAATCATGGCGATCCGGCGCATTATTCTGCTCTTGTTCATGGCGGCCCTCCGACTTTTGGGTGTTCCCACCAACCACTGTGCAAACTCCAGCGTATGGGCATCCCTGGTCATCTGTGCATTAACAACGTTGCGCAAGCTGGGCCGACGACAGTCTGCTCGTCTTCAGCCTCAAACAGATGCTGGCGCACATGGCAAGACAGCGCCGAGCCAGCCGCCTGCAGGGGCATGCCGCGGGCGGGGCTTGTGCCCTCCGGATGGCTGCGCAGGCCCAAAAGGTCCCGTGCCACGTGGCGCTGCGCACACGCCCCGGCGAGCCTGGAGCTCCGCGAATTTGGCAGCCTCGGCCGGAGCGATTCAAGTACGCATTGGGGGGACTGGGGCGCGTCCCCACGACGAGGGTGGGGTGAGGCTATGGCAGCTGCTGCTGTTGCCCGGCTATAATATTCTGCCGCTAGTATCAACGCAGTTGCAGCCTGATAGTGCAGCTGCCTGGCAGAGCCTGCGCTCCACAGCGGCGCGAACATCTCGCCACCTCGGCGCTGTTTGTTTGAGTATAGAAACACCTTGAAGAGGGGCTGCATTACCCAGATGATCAGATGTTGCTAATGCATCATGGCGATGTGACTGACGTTGCCAGGGTACTGGTCGGCCACTGGGTTTACCCTCAGTGATGTCCCATGGGGTGATGGCCGGTAGGGAGCGAGCCAGTAGGACCGGGAACTGGTAAGCCAGGTAGTGGTGGACTCCGAAGTCCGAGCAACCAATTGCCAGTGTCAGTGGAGGGGTGGGGGTTGCTGCACACATCACCGACATCGGTGAAAATGCCGGGCACCGATGAGGCGGAGGAGCACCAGCCAGACACCAGTGTCATGATCACGGGGCGGGGAAGGGGGGGGGGGGGGGGGAGGGGCATAATCTGCGCATGTCGTTGTCGCCGTCTTTGCCTCCGGTGCCTTCGTGGCCCGGGCCACCAGCGTGCGAGGCCAGCGCGCGCCGGCATGGGTTTCAGAACGCTCTCTACTATTGGGTATAAGTAGACGGTCACGTGCCCTAGGGGAGCTCACACAGGGGGGCGGGAAGGGCACGCAGATCCCGCATCAAAAAGCCGTTGAGCGCAAGCATCAGGTAGTGCACCTCACTGACATCCCCCCACCCGGACCCCCTTCACCCCTGTGACCCCCCCCCCCCCCCCCCCCAACCCCCGGACCCCCTTCCCCCAAGCCCACCGCCGACGCGCCCACCTGATGCTGGGAAACCTTAGTGATCAGCTCCACAAACCATGCTCTCGTCGCCAACGCCGGGGAGACACCGCATGTGACTGTGGTGTCTGCTGCCTCGGCCGCACAGCGAGCACCTTCTCGCGTTCTTTCGTCACCGTTACGTAGTTCTGTATGTCACTCTCCGAGTCTGTATGTACTCTATGCTCTACATAGTCGGAGTGACGGCTGTCCTGGGGACAGCATAGACGTGCAGCAGCAGCAGCAGCATTACCACACCACTTTACTACTAGTGTGTTAGTATGCTCGAAATGAACGACCACCCGCATATGCTTGTTTGATGGTGCCATGCGACGATCCGCACCGCTACCACCCTCAGGCAGTCTGCATCTCCTCGGTGGAATGGTGGGCAATGGCGAGTGCCTAAGGAATGTGATTGTGGCACGGCACAAGTTATCATCGCTCATGGCATCTCCGGAAGAATCATCAATTTGAGACGCACGGTGACGAAGTGCTGCTGTACCAGTTTACCTGGCTACTGAGGAACCCTCCTCCCCCCCCCGGCCACCCATCCCCCTTCCACGTTCGGAACAGTCCAGCTATAGTGTCGTCAGCATTTGAGCTCTGGCAGGCAGGGCGAGTTGGCGTTCGCAGTGTTCTCATTGCCGCGTCGGCACCCGTGTACACTGAGGGGGGCGGAGTAGGGGCGAGGATGACACCACTCTCTCTTAGGTTTGGGACCTGGCCTTCAGAGGGCTGCACGCTGCACGCTTTGTGAGTGGGCCCTATGCGGGTCCGTGCCGCCGCGCGGTAAGACAGCTGGCCTGTTAAGCATCAAAGACTAAGCAGGAACAAAGTGATGAGAACATTCGAATTTCAAATGTGGCAAGAGCAAGATTAAGGCGGCGGCGGGAGTTTGCTGCCAATATGCGCCGCCCCCCTCCGCCCGGCCGTGCCCAGCAACATCTCGCTCAGGCAGGGCGCATGCATGCGGCGTGGCGCCGCGGCTCTTTCTGCATCATCGGTCACATGAATCCCCAGGGGTAAACGGCCCCCGGCGCAGTGCCCACTAGCCTCAGAGGAAGGGCTGCCCCAGACTGTGCCAATTGAAGTCCTGCCTGGTGCATTGAGCGGGCCTGGCGATCAGCGACCAGTGTGGCTACAGGGCTTCCCCCCACGCCCGCCCCGGGTACCTGCTGCCGGCGGGCCCCGCCTCACGGGAGCCTGGAGATGACGTCCTCCACCTCGGCGGGCGGGTAGAGGTGGTAGCCGGTCCCCAGCACCTTGGCGATGTCCACGTTCGTGGGGGTCACCTGCCGGCACCCGCGCCGCCGGTGTCAGCGCCCCCGCCCCGCTCCAGACAGCTTTGCCCCAATCAGTGAGGCATTCTGTAATGTCACCGGCGACGGCATTACCACCGTGTATCGGTGTATGGGTGCCGGCGCATCCACGAGCGCCCTTACCATATAAGCCTCACATTGGTTGGTTGCCCGTAGGGACATTACGGTTCCGACATGTCGTCCTCTGAGCATGACCCCCCGCAGCCCAGTGTTCTTATTGCCGGCACCCGTACGCAAGCACGGGGTTACACGAGGCTCCATGGACGGGTGCCCACTCACGTACACCGACCCCTTACTGAAACCCTCAAAAGTTTTGAGGCTTGCACACAGCCGATAGGAACATCCGATATGCTCCCGGTTTGGTTCGCATTTGACCTCTGGCAGGCAGCGCAGGGCCTCACTTGCAGTCCTGTTATGAACGCGCCGTCACCCGGACCGAATTAACGGCTGCAGGTTTACCGCGACCCGGATGTAAGCGCAATGATGCGGTCATGGGCAGGCAGCGGCAGGGCGCGGGCAGTCAGTCACTGGCGGGCCGGGCGCTGCACCTTCTCCTCCATGACCTGCTTCAGGGTGCTGAGCGCCAGCACCTCCGCCTCCGCCAGGCTCAGGTCCTTGCGGAAGTTCTCCTGCAGCGCGGTCTGCGCGCCCTCGCTCCCCGAGCCGATGGCCTTGGCGTCGTACTTCACAAAGGTTCCAGAGGGGTCGGTGTGGTACCTGACGCCCCGGCGGATCGCGGGTCGCCGTTAGGGCTTCTAACCACTTGGCCAAACCTAAAGTAAACCCCAGAGACAACCCACGCCATCGCCTCTGATCACAAACAGCGTCGGCATTTTAGATCTTTAGGGTTTTGCAAACCCCAAAACAGCCCCGGCAGGGTAGGCCAGCGGGCAGGGCTCTGAGGACACATCAGACAACAGGAGCCTGTCGGCATGGGCGGTGGGGAGCAGCAAGACAGCGTTTGGGGCGAGCCGCTTTCACACCCCCCCCCCCCCCCCCCCCAAGGCCTCCCCTCCTTGCAGGCGGCACTCACAGCACGGGGCCGTTGTCCTCGTCAAAGCCCGCAACCAGGAGCGCCACGCCAAAGGGGCGGCTCTGCGGTGCGCCAAAGAAAGACGGGCGGGGGAGGCGTCAGCTTCGATGGGCCCCCACCCATACCTCTATTTCTACATGTGTGTGTGTGCTTGTGTGATATATACACACACATCTACACACTCACTCTCACACGCGCGCGGGCATGTTTGAATCGCAGTGTGCGTATGTGGCCAAATGTCTGGCTTTCTGCATCATGCAAATGACACTTGTTGCATTGGGGGTTCATTTCCCCAGTGGACTGTGCCGTTCACCGTCGATGCAAAATGGAGGAACACATAGACGAATTCGCCGGATGTTCCTTGTCACCGCACATTTGCAGCCGCCACAACGAGGTTCCGATCCGAACGGGTATAAACCAAACAAATAAGCCCCCAACCATTGTGAACTTCATGTCTATGTTGAAAGGTTTGTCTTTCTTTTTTTTGGGGGGGGGGGGGGGTGCGCACCATGCCGCCCTCCTCCCCATCCTCGCCGAACCGAAGGGCCAGGTCGCAGAGCGACTGGGTGCATGACTCCACCGGCATCGGCTCGTTGTAGCTGAAGCGGTGTTGCTAGGTTTTGGGTTGGGGGGGTGGGGGGGAGGGGGGGGCGGCACAAGCATCAGCATCAGGCACCTCCGGGGCCCTCTGCCCCCACCCCGTCTACCCCCCTTTTGCATACGATAATGCTGACCCTCCGCACTGCAGCATTGATCAGCCCCCACCAGTCACGTTCACGACAGTCCATTGTACAATCAGATGCCAGTAATACAGGGATCGTCCCTGCCTCCGCTCCTAGTGCGGCATCACTGTACCGCCATGAGTTGCGTCTCAATGCCGGCATATTTCAGCACAGCCCCGTCCGTCCCTGTGGCGCGGCCCGCCTCACCTGAGTCTCCACCCGGGCATGGTCTATTAAGGTGCGCGCGTCCGCGGTGAGGCCGCTCATTGCGCAGCCAATGTGCGAGTCGATCTCCATCACCTTTTCAATGCTGCTGGGCTCCTGATGGGGCGGACGGCCGCGGGCATGGGGGCCGCGTCAGCTCACCAGCCGCCCCTTCCTCAGCCCTGGCAGAAACTCCAACCCATGATCCGTGTCGCTCCCCCCCCCCCCCCCCCCCGAGTTGCAAAGGGGGGCGACAGGGAGGGTGCGTTGCCAAGTTTCCAGCTGGGAATCGGGGTGGCGATCGGGGCAGTGTCCGGGGTCATCATGGCAAACGTCAGGTTGTGCAGGGGAAAAGGGGGGGGGGGGGGGGGTTTGATAACCAGCAGCGGCGAGGTGATGCGCTTCTCCACCGCCAGCACCACGCCGTCGCTGGTCCAGACCCCCACCGCCGTGGAGCCCAGCTGCGCGCCGCGGGACCAACCGGGCGACCGTCGCGCGCACCGTCAGTTGCACTGTTCTTAAGCACGGCAACGAGGCAGGCCGGTGGGGCGAGGGATAAAGATGCGGAGGGGCGAAGCCGGGGGGGGGGGGGGGGGGGGGGGGGGGGTTGCTGGCCGGGCGGGGCGGGGCGGGGCCGCCGGATCTGACCGAGGGCGGCCTGGATCTGGGCGGAGGGAGTTCGGTAGGTGGGGATTTTTTCCAGTTTTTGTTTGGGGGGGGGGGGGGGGGGGGGGGGGCACCTTGATGGCCTCGATGGCGTACTCCACCTGGAACAGCCGTCCCTCCGGACTGAAGGTGTTGACGCCGCGGTCATACTCGCTGCGTGTGAGGAACATCGCGGCGCCGGTGGGTTGTGCTGTGCCGACCTGGTGCTTGCGACGGGCGTCTGGCTTTGCTATGGCGAAGGTCGCACGATCGTGCGTTATGAAGTAGCGTATTATGTAGGCGCGGGCTGGTTTTGGTTTTTCCGCCCCCGGGACAGGACTGGCACCAGTGAAACCCTTGTAGCGTCTCTACGACGGCCGTTTAGGCAGTACCTGTAGCAATCCAGGCGCGGGCGGGTATTTTGCTGGCAGTGTTCCAGACGGTGATCCAACTGTTGGAAATTCCATCACTGCACAGCAATCCTTTTTAGAATTCCGAGCATATTCAAGATGTCACGGGTTTACTACGGCTACAAAATAACATAATATGCTAATCGGATACCCGACATGACGAACTATTCGTTTCGTTTCATTTCGTTTACTCAAAGCATCGCCCGCGCGAATAACTCGAAAATCAAGCCATATGTTGCGACATCGGTCCGTCATCTGAGGGTGCCCACCCGAGAAAGTGTCACTTTGGCCGCAGAGTCGGCACCTCCGGAGAGCCATCGCTTGCACTGGGATTTTCAGCATTAGTTAGTGCTTCGGTGACTATTCGTTATTCCATCAGCCGCTGTGGTACCCGCAGCGTAAAGACAAAATCCAGGTACGTTATTCCGGTGCCTTAAATATGGCTCGAATTCTGAATTATTCTTACATCGACAGTGCTTTAACATATGCGCACAAAAAGCAGAGCTAAAAGCGAAAGGAAGCGAAAGGAATTGTGAAAGGTTGCCAGCAAGAGACAGGTATAAGCCTGAAACCAAGGGTCAAGCAGGCAGCCATGGAGCTTCCTAATTATAAATAGGATTGCTGGTTGGCCTTCAATTTATAGTCTTATTGTCAGGATGCATGAATCCGGTGTATGTATTGCAGAATGTTTCGGCAATAATATTTGCTGCTTGCTGACCATACCAGAGCGTCGCCTACCCAAGGCTTTCCACAACTGAATTGCTGCCTAAACGGCTGTTGTAGAGACGCTGTACGAGCAGCAGGGCAACCCCCTAACCAGGATTTCAGATATAGGGTTTTATTCTAATACCCTGGTATATCTTCGCTTTATTTCTACTTTGTGCGCAGTCGTCAAGACCAGCACCGTACCAGTACGAGCACTTTTTTTTTACGCGGTGTAGTTCATACAGGCGGATATATATTCATCACCAGAATATTATACTGCAATGATTATCGTAATAGGGTCCCATCAACAACTATGGCCCCAAAACATGCCCGTTCAACTGGATTTATATGATACCCTCAACAGTCAGATTGGACATTTCTTTGTGACAACTACACACAACAGCGGTGACAACGCAGGGGTTGGGGCCCCACACGTGCCACTGCGCATGCATGGGCCGTTGCATGCATGTGATAGCCTTGCATGGATACGTGAGGAAACATGTTATCAGAGGGGCAAGCACGTTGTCGGGAGGGGTCGGGGCAATCCATGCCGTGATGCCGCCATGTGGGCGTGTGTCAACGAGACGTTATACGATTGCCATGCAGTGCTGCCTCGTCAGGCGGTCATCGGAACAACGAGAATGCTCACGCCGTTGCGGGAACAGCACGCGATGCATAATTCTACGCCGACTTTATTTCCATTTAGATAGCTGGCCAAGCTGGTGGCAACTCGGCGTGAATGTTTCTAGCCTGAATGAGGCACACCGTAGTTTAGGCAGAAATATTGCCAAGGATGGAATCCGCGAGATGATCCGCCCTCACGATGCGAGGCGCCCAGCCGGGCAGGACGCCCGCAGCCAGCCAATGGAATCGGATTTGGCCTAGCTGTGAAAATTCACGCGGGAAGCATACTTCTTGTAGGTGTCCATGCAGTGGTGCTCCAGAGGCCAGTAGTGGATGGTGCCCCAAGCCCGATCGGCACGCTTCAACTGCGAGTGTCAACACACCAGTCAGACGCTTGGCTTGGCCAGTTGCGCCTAGGTGAACAGCCGGGACGCCACACAAGGAAGGTAGGCAGTGGGGGTAGACCTTTGGGTAGTAGTATGTCTCTGCCTGTCCGAATCCGTACACATCCACCTCGTGGCACATGTGCATTGCCAACAGGATGCCCGTCATTCCTGCGGAGATGTCCTTCAGGGGCACCTGCTGCCCGTTCACCACCTGCGTTGCTGTGTCCAGCAGCAGCAGCTTCCGCTGGTGCATCGACCAGGTGTCATCTACATCGTCGATGTTGAAGGCCCATTCAGCCTTCTCGCCGGCACCCTAAGTGAAGCCGCGTGCCACAACATGGAGCTCAGTCCCCATGGAACCTCACCAGCGCAGTATGCAGCAGCTCCGAGTAGGAAATTGTGCGCGCCAGCCCACGACGCTATTCGTGGCAGCTCACCTCCCCCTTGATCGTGTCTTCCTCCATATACCACTCCGCATTGTGAGCAAACCTGCCCATTTGCATCACACCGTAATTTCAAGGCACTTCACAGCGAGTGGCGGTACGCACCAACATCCTGAACAGCTCCTTGTATAGCAAAGCGTGAGCAGATTTGGGGGCTCACTTCTGGAGCAGCGGCTCGTAGAATCGCGTCACGAAGTTGCGGAGCTCTGTGGACGAGCGGAAGATGGGGCAGGTGGGGTGCCCTTCGCGCGGCTTGCAGAACTTCTCGACGGTGCTGATGGTGTAGGGGAACAACACCTCGCTCTCGTTCTCACAGAAGCCGCAGTACATGTTGTTCTGAATGCGGAGCGTGGTCTTTGCGCCAACGTCGGACTCGTAGCCTCTGGCAGATGATTTCATCAGCGTCAGTACCACCGCGCACTCACAGCACTTGTTATGCCTTGTGTGAGACCCAGGAAAGCCCTCTGCCGGCAATTGTGTTGCAGCCAGGAGAGGTCCCACACCCTGAGTTGTAAACCGCCGTAATGCAACCAGAAAACGCCTCCATCGCTGCGGGTACGCGCTGCATAGACTTGACATGAACCGCTTTGATTGTACCAAAATCTCACGATGATTCTCACAACACAGTTGTGATGGATGATGCATAGGCAGTTGTACCGCGCGCAGCACTTTTGAAGTCGTACCCCAGCTCACGCCATGATAACACTCAATATTTGGTATTTGGACAAGTGGATTTTGTTATACGATATTGGGCTGTGAAGAGAGGGCAGGCGCGGGAAGAGGGGGGGGGGGGGGGGGGGGAGGCAGGATTGGGATGGGTGGGTACAGCCACCTTGTGGGCGCGTCATTGAAACGGATGACCGCCGTGTGGTTGTCAATGGCATGCCCCATGCCGCTCCCTGTCAGGCTGCCAGAGCTGCCAATGACAGCGCACGTGCTAAAGTCGCCTAGGTCAGCGAGATCTGGGGCTGGGTGATGGGACAGCTTTGCGGCGCTCGGGTGATTCTCCACATGCTGCCTGCAGGATGGGGACGGAGGGTGTGGGGTCACGGCAGTACAGAGATGAACAGCCAGCGCGGGTGCACCCCGGGGTAGGCGCGGACCTGTGGGCCTCATAGGTAGACAGAGCATTGCGCGACGCATCATGGAGCAGCGACTTCGCAATGCGAGGCGTGTGCCACTCTCCATACTTCGACTGCCGGAACCTTGCCTCAAAGGGTGACTGGAAACAGTACTTGGCGGAGTGCGGCACAATGCTGCGCAGCCAGGTGTGGCTCGAGCACTGCGCAAAACGGCGGGGTCTCAGCCTTGTTTGTGCAGAGTAGTACTGGCCATGCCCAGTGAGGAAAAAAGGACACATAATGACCCCCCCCCCCCCCCCCCCCCCCCCCGGGACACACCATGCTGTCGGCCTTGGATATGAAGGGGCACTTGCAGCGCTGCTCCCGGCTGCACACGTGCCCGCCGCATGACTTCAAACATCCGCGGGAAGCCGAGGCGGTGCAGTCCGCGCGTGACTTGTCCACGCACAGACTGTGACACGTGCTGTGGTCATGGCCCTCTTCGGCGGTGCACTGCTCCACGCAGGCGCCCATCTGCGCGTGGTGCGCACAAGGGTCGTCACTACCAAGGGTATGTCGGCGTGCTGGAACAAAAACCCGCCGTGCACCATCGAGCGCGCCACCCTGAGGACACACCCTTGAATGCACGCAGCTGGTCAGCTTTTCCAACATCCTGTTCTCTTCCTCCAGCCGGCAGTCCATGATGCAGGTGGTGTCGCACTCGTACTGGCAGTTCCTGGCCAAAGGCAAGCAGTAGAACGGCTGAGACAGCCGCCGCATTGAGGCACGTTTGGTCATGCTGGTGCCAAGCATCCCGGGAGCTCACCCTGTTGAGGTGCCCATCAGCGTGCTGACTTCTGCGCTGCACGACTTCATGCGGCAGACATCCTTGCACTGATGTGTGGCGCACTTGACGTCCACAGCGGCCATATGGCACGACTCGACACACTTTTTGGTGCAGTCAGTCGCCACGATGCAGCTCTTGTCTGTGGAATGCACCGGGGTACAGATAGCTCAGTGAGGTCGCTTACTAACGAAGCGCCCTGCGCACTCCCCCCCCCCCCCCCCACACACACACACACACTTCCCTTCCTCTTTCTCCGCCCTTCTCACACCCCTTTTCGGCCAGACCCGTTCACACAAAAGCCGACACATACCCATCGGGGACTCCATCATCTTGGTCCATGTCTTGTAAGACGCCACGCGAGGGAAGCGGAATCCATACTCCTGCGCAGTGCGTGACAGAGGGACGTGCTTACGAACTTTCTTTATTCTTTTGCGCTGGGCCCTCGATAGTCCTGTAATTCGCGGGCTTGCCAGGGGCTACCAGACAGCCACGCATACGCAGTGAAGAGATGGGGGTCCAACAGAGGCAAGCGGCAGCCGCTCACCTGCATCGCCGGAGCCGCCGGCACGTGGCTCCCGCTCCCGTTGTGCTCCGCTGCGCTGTGCGGGTGCGCAGGTGCGTGACTGGTCGGGTGTGGCAAGCCGTGGCCGTGCGCGTCGCGAGGCGTGTGCGGTGGCGTCTGGTGGCGCAACTCGTCGCCCGACCGCACCTCAAAGCGGCGCAAGTCGCCCTGGTGCGAGGGAATCACGACCGTCGTGCTGCCCGCGGGGCCCATCAGCGGCAAGAGCAACAGCAGCAGGGACACCATAGCTGGCGTCCGGAGCAGGTGGAGCGGTTGCATAGCCCGTGACTGGTAGCGACCAATCGGGGCGTCCTGTGCGGATCTGCTTTAGGTGTCAAGACGCGGAAGACGCCCCGGGCCGATAGACCGTCTTTACGGGGCCTCAGTCGCCCGCGGTACGCCTCGCGCGGCGGGCGGGCAAGGCAGGGTCAACGCCAACGTATTGACGCTGTGAGCATTTCTTGAGTTCGCCTTGGACAGTAGGGGGGCTTGCTCGTTTGCTGTAGCGCTACTCGTAATAGGTCACCGCGAATGCAGGTCGTCGCTCCTCGGAGTCCCCGGTCGACCATGTACTTTCCGTGCATTCTCTTGACGCTCTCCCTGTAACCAAAAAGATAACCATGCGGCGGTCGTGATGGAGGCCGCGCGAGACGATGACTCATCGAGAAACAGCAATTCGGTCAGGTGCGCTGGCCACCACCGGTCCAGCAGGCAGCTAGCTACCAGTAATCCTTACCAGTACTATGAGCTAGCTGCAGAAGGCGATACAGTATCAGGAAATCACCAGAAAAGGACAATCTGTCGTGGGGGTAGTAATATCCATCTATATCCTAGTTCTAGTACTAGTACCGGGACTTTTTCGGGATTGCTGCTGTGTTGATCTTTTTGTACGACTGCTAGCAGTACTGGAAGTGGATTTGTTACTTCCCTTTTTGTAATTCACACATCTGCTATCGTCTATCCGTTTCAAAGTTGAGTCTGGTTTTGCCAAAAAGGTCGCGCAGGCTTTTTTACACGGCCAAGAGCCGAAATTGGCAGGATGGTTTAGCGAAAGCGTGGAGGGAAAACGGAGTCAGGGGGGGCGCTGCGTGGAACGCAGCGAAAACTGGAAGATGGCAGGCTCAGCTGTTCTGGCTGCTTTTATGTCTACTCGTGCTGCACCCAACAAGGGCGCAACAACAGTCACTAGTTCCCGTACCACTGAGCAGCACTTGTAGCTAAAAAGCGGTTAGGTCAAGGATGGAAACCCCATAAACTAGTTTAGATCATTTCAAAGTTGAGTCTGGTTTTGCTAGTCTTGAGCGAACGTAGAGAGCGGTAGATTGACGGAGAAGGGGTAGCGCCAAGTCATGAAGGAGGCACTGGGAAGGCCACCGCTGCGGAGTCCTGTTGGACTTGGAAGTGGCGGAGGGGGGCGATGTGTCCAAAGAAGAACCACGCGCCAGGAGAAGGAAGAACGTTGGGGTCGATGTAGTCCAGAACGACATCAGAGTTAGTGGCCCAACCGCCCTGGTAGCGGATGTGGGACAGTGGCGCTCCGATGGCGTTTGCTGCAGAGGCTGTGCCCTTGCGTAGACTGTGTGAAGTCCAGGAAGTGCCAGCAGGGGGGGGCAGCGTTGACTAGGTTGACTGCTGTGGACAGCCAGTCTGACATCGTAGCCGCAGTCCAAGGTTTTGACTGCTCAGCCACATTGACAGCCCAGAAGTTGGAGGCAGCCAAGCCAACAGTAACCAGGGGGACAGACTGGACGTTGTCGATGAAGTAGCGCAAGAGACGTGCCACTCGAGGGTGCTCGGACACTTGAAGGAGAAGTACGCGCAGGTCGTCGGGTCCCCGCCGGCCAGCGCGACCCTTCTCGCGGTAGATCTGCAAGGTGATGTTGTAGGTGTCGACATGCACATCTTGCACTCGACAGGAGACGCCAATAAGGCCCCTGGCAAAGAACAGGAAGTTGACAACCGAGGCCAAGAGGGCTCGGTAGTCGAGGTGGGACTCTAGGTAAGGAGCAGACACAATTAGCTCGGCCTTTGAGACGAAGCGGTAAGCCACATCCGCAGGCAGAGGGACACGTAAAGGGGCAGCGTCCAGTCGGCGCTGACGCAACATTAACCCACGTCGTGCCGAAGTAAGGTGTAGGCTGTCCTTGGCGATCGGGACGAGGTTGTGCAGCTCGAAGAAGGTGTTGATGGCAGACAGGTAGGGCTGCAGCGACTTAGCTGCGATGTGCCCTCGCTCCCCGATCCAGGCAACGTACCGAACAACAGTAGCAGTAGTCGCTTCCAGCGGGCTGATGTTCTCGGAGTCGTGGCAGAACTCAGCGAACTGAGACAACCTGCCGGCGTAGCTCTTGAGGGTCTGAGCGCTGAGGGAGCTGGAGAGCAGGTCGAGCGTCCGCTGGCCTAGCTCGTCTGAGCCGAACGCGTCCTGCAGTCGAGATCGCAGTGACGCAGCCCACGGAGCGATAGCTGCGGGCTCGTCAATTACGTAAGTGCGTCGTTTTACTGACAGAGTTCCACCGGCACGGCTACTGTTCGCAAAGTACTCGGCAGCAACAGTTAGGTTCCCGGCGGTTGGCCGGTAGTTGCTGGACGGGTTTGCAGTAGCTCCAGTACGGGTTTGCGGGGCTAGGTTCAGGTAAGAGGGCCGCCCCGCGCGCCCTTACCGCCCGTTGCGAACCGGTTTAACACGTAGTGTAACAACCGACGAACGCAATGGGGTTGTAAGAAAGGCGGATGGTTGAGCCGCCATGTGCAGGCGTGCGGATGGTTGAGCCGCACTCGGCTGTAGCTGTAAGAAGCGCCGCACCGAGGAAGGTCTAAATGAAGTCTGTAAGGTGGGGGGGTCAGGTCCTGACACAGGGCGCTCATCCCGCCGTTGAGCTGCAAGGGTGCGTTTTGCGGCGGTCACCGAAAGGTGGCCTCGCAAGGCTCCTGCAGCTCCAACGAAAGGCGCCCCACACCGTCACTCGTGCTCACCTTCGCGGCCACGTCCACGTCCGCCGCCACGTCCTCGCCCGCGCCCGCGACCTGCAGCTGCAGCCGCCACTCGAGAAGTAGCGGTCGCCTTGGCGCTGCTGGCAATGGTCGCCTCGAAGACACGACGCTCGTAGTCCCGCATGAGGTCCCCAAAGATCGCGGAACCCAGGTGCTCCGAAGAGGGCTGAAAATGCTGGGCTCGCAGCACATCCAGAACACCTTGGTCACCATGCACACGCTTGATCTCATTTAGCCTCCGCAGGAAGGCCAAACGAAACCGAAACGCCTTGTCGATGGCCTCGGCGTGGTTCCGAGCTCTCGCGAGGTAGGGGGTGAAGTCCTGGTTGGTGGAAGGGACGTAGGGCAGTAGCTCGTCGAGCGCCACGAAAAGGGCGGCCATGTGGGCCCCGAAACACGACATCCACAAGTACTCCTCCTGGGCCGGCAGACGCCGGTCATCCTGCTTGAGGTACTCGTTCGTTAGGTCGGTGCTCAAAGGGAAAAGTCCAGGCACTCGGCTGACCGGTCGAACGGCCTCGTAACCAGACTCTGCTCTCTGCAGTAGCTCTGACACCGCGAGGTAATCATCCTCGGCACTCACGGATTTTGCTCCGACACGGCCGCTCTGGGCTAGCTCTAGCAAGTCGGGGCGCTCTGCGGCTCCCCCGCTGCCTGTCGGCTGTCCCGCGAAGCGCTGCCCTGAGCCGGAGCCATGTGCCCCTTCTCCATCAACAACGCGATCACGAGCCGCCAATTGTGCCACAGCTGTAGCCAATGCACGCACATCTGCTTGCAACGACTTGAGCGTCGGCTCAACGACGGGTTCTTCTCCATCTGACATAGTAACGCACGGACGTACGGACGAGAATATCACACTCGGATGGCGAGCCGGGTGTGGTCTTGAACAACCTGGGGTGACCTTGCTCGCAACGGGTTACGAGACAGTTTTTACATCGCTGCGTGGAACGCAGCGAAAACTGGAAGATGGCAGGCTCAGCTGTTCTGGCTGCTTTTATGTCTACTCGTGCTGCACCCAACAAGGGCGCAACAACAGTCACTAGTTCCCGTACCACTGAGCAGCACTTGTAGCTAAAAAGCGGTTAGGTCAAGGATGGAAACCCCATAAACTAGTTTAGATCATATCAACATAGGCGACGGTGATAGTAGCGATAACGATAACGATAACAATAACGATAACGATAACAATAACGATAACGATAACAATAACGATAACGATAACGATAACAATAACGATAACAATAACAATAACGATAACGATAACGATAACGACAAACATATGTTGCGACAGGATATGCCCGTAAAACGATAGAGGATGGACATCAGCACGTACGGTAGGATACAGGATGATATACCTGTAGCAGGAAAGCCCTTTTGTGAAAGCCCTGATGTAATATATCATACCTGTAGCAGGATATTCGACACGCGCCGCATACGTACGGGTACCAGGCACGAGTGAATCGCGTCACTATGGATAGGCGGCGGTGACCCAGGAAGGAGACCAACCAGTAAGGACCGTCATAATTTTGGGTTGTTAGTTCCGGAGTTCAGGGATTTTATTCGTAGTCAGGTTACTGCGTGAACACCCGAGGACTTAACTGCCTTTATTTTGGGCGGGGTCCCCGCCTCCCTTCACGGCGCCCTGGATTTTACTAGGAATGGGAATTTTTTCTAGCTATGGCGTGGGGCCCTCCCTCACATTGCCTTCTTTGTTGCACATGCATCGCACTCCCGAAATGCTTCGCTCCGCGGGTTGGGGCTTGCCCCAACTCGCATTACTCGAATGGGCCGACGCCCAAACGGGTAGGGCGGACCTTTCGTGGTCAGTGCCGGGTATTTTCATGGCAGCGTTTTAGACGGTGATCCAACAGTGTTGGAAATTCCATCACTGGCCTTCAATTAGTCTTGCAGAATGCTTCGGCAATTAGCTTGATGACGATAACGGAGCGTCGCCTACCCAGGGCTTTCCGTAAGTGGATTGCTGCCTGAACGGCAGTCGAAGAGACGCTGCAAGCAAGGGTTTCATTGCCAGTCCTATCCCAGGGGCGAAAAAAAGATGTATGAATTATGTGATCTGGCATCATTTCCCTAGTGCTGACGAAATCACGGACGTAACTGGCCTCTAGATTATCATTCCGGGTGCTTCATAAATATCAATGCCCCCCCTAACCGGCAATATTAAGGCCCCTCCCGTGTGTTTTTCCTGCCTCCGGGACATACAGGCTTGGCAACAATGAAACCCGTGCGGTGTGTCTACGACAACCTTTTAGGCAGCAATCCAAATACGGAAAGCCATGCCTGGGCAGGCGACGCTCCATCTGTCATGGTCAACAAGCAAATTGCAAGACTAATGGAAGTCCGGTGAGGGAATTTCCAACATTGTTGACCGCCGTCTAAAACACTGCCATCAGAATACCCGGCACTGACCACGAAAGGTCCGCCCTAACCGTTTGGGCGTCGTCCCATTCGAGTAATGCGAGTTGGAGCAAGTCCCCATCCCGCGGAGCAAAGCATTTCGGGAGTGCGATGCATATGCAACAAAAGAACAATAATGTGGATGAGGGAGGGGCCGACGCTATTACTAGAAAATTTACCATTCCCAAGCAATGAAATCCAGGGCGCCGTGAATGGAGGGCGGGACCCTGCTGCCCAAAATAAAGGCAGGTAAGTCCTCAGGTGTTGACGCAATAACATGACCACTAATTCCCTAAACTCCTCAACTAATAACCCCAAATCATTATTGTGTGGTTATCGGGCATGTTATACTAACACCTCTCGTGTTCTTTTCCAACCGCGGCTTCACCGCCCGCCGTCGACCAGTTATAACATGCCCTTCACCGTGCTTGGGTAGCGATCCTGCGGAAATAGTGCTCGCCCATGTCATGCATGCTGAGTAGCTAGTGCTCATCACCCATGTTGTTAGGCTCTAGCTTAAGCCTGTTCTTTAGGCCCTTTAGGATGCAGCGGAAGGATTTAGAAAGTATGGCCAATCTCTTCTGGTTACAGGGGTTCCTGGGTTATAGTTCTGTCTCTGAATTCTACCTAGTAGACTTGTCCGAGGCGGTATTTATACCCGCCGAGGTCATAGTCATACCTGTGCTATGTTAGCCGGGTGTCATGGGATACCCGTGCTGTGTTAGCCACGTAAGGCTTGAGTCAGAGAACTCTAGAGAATTCCAGAACAGTCTTCGGCCTTATACTACTAATATTTACGCCCGCAATACTAATATGTACAGCGACTCCGCGGATGCGTAGTCGTACTACCTTTGCGGGGAGTTATACCTGCTAGTATAGCAGAACATTATGGCTAAAGGGAAATGGAGTATAACACTCTCTCCCCCTTAAGCACAAGCGTCCTCGCTGTGCAGGTGTCACAGAACTACAGGAAACTACAATCTTGGTCTTGATTTTGAAGTTCAGGCGGAAGGTACTCGGCTTGGGTAGCGATTCCGGAACCGAATGAAGTCTGGGCTCTCAGTAAACTGTCGGTATGGTTTAGACAGTAAGAACGACCGAAAAATGTCCAGGTGCTTGACTCCGCGTAGGGGCTCCCAGGTGTCTTCGCTTGGTACGTTGTACGGGAACGCCCATCGCACTCGAAACAGTAGTCCAGTGCCATTGTTGTTGAAGGCAACATCGAGTATGTCCTGAACATGGAATCGGTTTGCGTCATGGACAATCGGTACTCGTTCAGACTTCGCCGGTTGGTCAGGGTCGTCATACCACTTCTCCAGCATACTCGCGTGCACCACGTCGTGGACTCGTACGCCCGCAGGTAGTTGCAATCGGAAAGCAACTGGCGAGATCTGCTCTGTAATGACGAAGGGGCCCACGTAGCGATCGCGTAGCTTAGCACAGGGTTGCTGAATAAACTTCAGATGAGACGCCTTCAGCTTAACTCTGTCGCCGGTCTTGAATGGTACGGGTAGTCGTTTACGATTAGCTGCAGTCGGCATACGAGTTTGAGCCTCCAGTACGCAATCATGCGCGAAGCGATGAAGCTCCTGTACATACTTGACGTGTTCCGGAAGAGCTCGAGTTGGCTCGGTTGCGAGTTGAGTGGTAGCAGGTGTAGTCGGCTCGAATCCCAAAGTCGCCTTGAAAGGGGACATAGTAGTCGAAGTCGACTGAGCAGCGTTGATCGCAAACTCCACGTTGGTGAGGTGGTTGACCCAATCATTGTGCAGGGGGTGCACGTAGCAGCGTAGCACTTGCTCCCAAGTTTGGTTAGTCCGTTCCGTCTGGCCATCGGTTGCTGGATGAAAAGCTGTAGAGATGTTCAGCTTAGTACCCATGGTCTTGAACATATCTTGCCAGAATTCCGACATAAATCTTGGGTCTCGGTCAGAGATGAGTTTAGCCGGTAGGCCGAAATGACGAAAAACTGAGCGATGCATAATCTCCGCCAGGCCTTCAGCAGTAACTGTCTTCGTAGTTGGCTCAACAATTACTCGCTTTGACAGTAGACATACGAAAATCACTACTGAGTCATACCTCTGGCACTCCGGAAGATCTGTGATTAAATCCAGGGATATTACCTCAAATGGTCGTGACGGTACGTCATGGGGCTGAAGTAAGCCGTATGGCTTATGCCGGGCCGCCTTAGTACGTTGACAGGTAGGGCAGCGTCGCACGTAGTTAGTGACAGTCTGTTTCATACGGGGCCACCAGTACATTTCCACAGTACGCGCCAGTAGTCGTCGTCCTCCTGGGTGTCCAACAGCAGGCGCGTCATGTAGTTCGTACAGTGCTCGTTGTCGCAGGTCCGCCACATTTGGTACGTAAAGTCGTGAGCCGTAGGCGTACAGTAGACCATTACTGTGACGTACTAGCCAGGATGGTAAAGCTTTCCGCGATTTCAGGTACTCGTCGGAGTCATATGCGGTCTTGATTTCGTCGTAAAACTTGTTGTCCGCTTGTAGTCGCGACTCCATAGCAAATAAAACTGAATTTATTTCGCAGTAAGCCTCGTCTTCTGACCAGTTGTTCAGCAGATCTAGCTTCTGTAGCGCATCCTTCAAGTCGGGTCGCCGAGAGAGGGCGTCCGCATGATTGGCAGCTCCTCGCTTGTAGCCGATGTCCATATGTCGTTGGTAAGGCGCAAACACTTGCAGCCATCGTACTTGCCGCGTCGACAAATCGCGTTGGCGAAAGAAGTGCCGTAGCGTGTCATGGTCGGTGATGACCGTAAAGCCCGCCGCTCCATCAAGGTAGCATCGGAACTTGATGAGTGCATCACGAACCGCTAACAACTCTTGCTCATGTACCGGGTAGTGAACTTCGTGTTTGTTCATCTTGCGTGCATGGTACGCGACAGGTCGAAGTCCTGAGCCTTGATCTTGCAGCAGCACAGCTCCCACTGCAAATCCAGAAGCATCTGTATACAATGTGTAACGGGCGTCCGCAGATGTGTCCGGTATACTCAGTACAGGTGCTCGTACCATTGCGTCCTTTAATGCACGAAACGCTGCATCAGCACGAGGCGTCCACACAAACTCCGGTTGATTCTTCGTCAGGTCATGTAGTGGCGCCGCAATAGCCGCGAAGTTATGGATGAACTTGCGGTAATAGCCAGCAAGGCCGAGAAAACCTCGTACGTCCTTTACTGTCTTCGGCACGGGCCACTGTTGAACTGCTTCTACCTTCCGGGGGTCCATCTTGATCTGTCCTGCTTCGACGATATGGCCCAAAAACTCCACGCTAGTACTGCCGAACGAACACTTCGACAGCTTGATATGCAAGTGGTGTCGTTGCAACTCCCGTAGCACCAATCTGATGTGCTCGAGATGCTCTTCAGCTGTCTTGCTGTAGATCAGCACGTCGTCCAGGTATACCACGCAGAATTTGCCGAGATATGGGCTCAAAACACGGTTCATCATAGTCTGGAATCCAGCTGGGGCGTTTGTCAAGCCGAAAGGTAACACACAGTACTCGTAGAGTCCATAGTGTGTCCGGAACGCTGTTTTGTGGATGTCTTCCGGTTTAATTCGTACTTGATGGTAGCCTTTGTACAGGTCCAGAGTACTACTGAAAATAGTCGCACCATGCAATGAGTCCAATAATTCGTCGATACGAGGAAGCGGGGTCCGGTCTTTCTTCGTAAGGTCATTCAATTTACGGTAGTCCACACACATACGCAGAGTGCCGTCTTTCTTACGCACAAATAAAATCGGGGCGCCGTAGTTTGACTTGGACGGACGAATCCACCCTTTTGCCAACAATTCCTCCAGTTGTGACCGTACCTCCTGCAACTCCGCTGGTGACATACGGTACGTTCGTTCTTTGGGGGGTTCATCACTCTCCAGGTTGATCTCAAAGTCGAACTCGCGCTCCGGTGGCAGGTCAGTAGGCTCCGCGATGATGTCTGCAAACTCCATAAGGGACTCCTTGAGCTCCTCGGTCCACTCGGTCGACTGGTCCGTGCGCAGCTCAGCTACCGCATCGAACACCTCGCGTACCGCAACAGCAAACAGTTCCTCGCCGCGACTCTTCCTCAGTTCCTTCGCCATCTTAGCCGCGTCCAGGTGGTAAACCGTCGTAGGTACTGTATACTGTTCCGCTGTAGCAATGTGTTGTCCAGTCTTCCGGTGTTTAATATTTTAGCAGTCCAGTCGATGTCAGGATTAACTGTTTCCAGCCAAGGTTGTCCGAGAATAATGTCGAATTTCTCCAGGTCTGTAACTATAGCGTCCAATTTATAGTCGAAAGCTCCTACGGTAAGTACTTCGCTCCTCAGCCGTTTCGTACTGGTACTCATACTGCCGTTCGCCAGTTTTATACGGTGTTTTCCTCCGGATACTGTAGGGCACTGATGCAATTGCACCCATTCGGTACTCGCAAAATTTTCGGTTGCACCAGAGTCCACCAGTATTTTACAGTGTCGTCCTCGCAATTCGCCAGTTATAGTCAGCAGTCGGGTACCACTCGGTGAAGATACGTTGCACAAACGCGATGTGGAGTCTTCGCCAGGTAGTCGGACGTTACGGTTGACATATTCATCAATTTGTTCGCCGAAGCTTTCGTACCGTAGTGGGTAGCGTACTGTCTCCGTCTCCAGATAACCCGTACTTCGTGCCTCCAATAATTTCTTCCAGGTTGTCCATAGTGCACGGTTCAAAGGGGTCTTCGTAGGTACAGTATTACGACGAACGCGATACAGGTATACGGGACACCGGTTGTCTCCCGTCCGCTGAGTGCCGAGGTACCGTAGATTGCTCTCCTGTACCCGGTACCCAGTTTGCTCGAGTAATCGTCGTACTGCTGTTGTCTCCGGCGTCGCGTCCGTGTCGCCGCGCTTGCCTTCCGGAAACCAAATCAGTCCGCTGTCTTCTACAGTCAGAAGCACTCGTCTTCCATCCGTTACTAGAACCTTCGAGTGCGTCCACTCAGGCTTCGGTGGGGTTCTCAGGTGCTGCGGTAGAAACCGTACGCCGGCGCCATCGTCAGCGTAGATCTGTGTTGCCCATCGAGTGGGGCCAACATCTTGTCTCGCACCTTCTATGCCATCGTTCGTTGGGCACGTAAACACAGAAGTCTCCGCTGGCAACTCATCCACCAGACGAAAATTTCTAAGTAGTCGAAACCACGGCTTACGCGACCATTTTGGGACCACAATAATTGCTCGTAGATGCGGATGCAATAACTTCTGTCGAAGGTAGTGGCCCAAAAATTCTTCAATTCGGTCATACGGGGCATTTAGCCAAATACGCCGATATTCTCCGAGATTCTGTTCCTGAAATGGGCGCGTCGGACAGCAAAAACTACCAGAAACTTGAGAATTCAGGCCGTCATTATCGCAAGCTCCGTCCAGGTCGCAGGGTCCGTATTTCTTCGTGTACTCGTGAAATAATTCGCGATGTACCATCCAGTCGCTGAAATCCTTGTGGAGGAAATCAGGCCTCAGTGTCGTTCGAGGATACGAGGGCTGTACTTCTGTAGTCTCGCGAGCCGTTTTAGGGGACAGTCCTTCACCCTGTCGCGCGCCGCGCGCGGCCGACTCACGTCTTAGTTTCCCGGCCGGGTCTTTCTGGGTCGATATTCAGAAATTTTCTTCTTCTTGCTCGGGCACGCGGACGCAACATGACCTTTCGCCCTGCAGATAAAGCAGCGTCCCTCCTTCTTAAATCTCTCAAACTCCTCCTCGGTCAATCGCCGCGCCATCAACAGGTCGTCTTCTTGTTCTGTAGCCTCACCCTCAGCACTGCTGTAGTACTGCTCGTCGTCGTCGCCATCGTCGTCCATGATGTTTAGGCGCTCGCGACGGATCTCGCGATGCACATCTGTCTCCCGCTCCGCAGCTTCAACAGCCAGAGCTGCCTGTACAGCTTCTGCCAGGGTCTTAGGGTTTTTCAGGGCAACTTCCTTTCGAATATGGGGTTTCAGTCCGCGCTGGAAGTCATTACATTATCTTCCTCGTGACGATGGGGTAACTCCAGTAGTTGCTCGCGGAAATAATTCGCGTACTTCTGTACTGTAGTCCGCTGTGTCGCGCGATCCAGATTGATACGAGCTTGCTTCGCCGGTGTACGTCCACAGAATTCGGTGATTAGTGCCGCCTCCATGTGCGTAATACCGGTAAAACCGCCGCCAATTTCGTCGTGCGTACTCGCCACTTGCGCGTACCACCACTTGGATACGGGTCCGTGAAAATAGCCAGATGCCCAGTACACGCTACGAGGTTCCTCCGGGTTTACATTGTGATATTTCAGGTAACCCCGTGCATGACGAAACCAGTTCCGTAGCTCGTCGATATTCGTAGTCGATAGCTTCTCGATCTTCGCTGGTTTCACATCGCTCGGCATGAGCCCAGGCATGTCGCTGGTCCGGGCAGAACGAAGCTGGTCTCGCATCTGCTGCTCTACAACTCGGCTCCGGTTCACTCGGTCGTCGAAATGACCGAAGCCTTGTCGCACGTACTCGTCCAAGCGGCGAATCTCCGCCGTTGCCGCCGTTGTAGCTTGCGCTACATCTTGCATCTTCGCTTGCTCCGTCGACATAGTCTCGACTCGGTCGGCTAGTCGTTGAAGCATGCTCATCATGGTTGCGAGGGTCGGTTGCGTGCCCTCTTGACCTCCTTCGAGCGGAATCGGCTGTGCTTCGCCGGCAGTGGCCGCTACCGGAAAGCTTCCGCTGTCCTCAGGTGGTGTCTCTCCTGGTGTAGCCATCTTTACGTCGCTTACCGCTGTCTAAGCTCCGAAACCAAATGTTAGGCTCTAGCTTAAGCCTGTTCTTTAGGCCCTTTAGGATGCAGCGGAAGGATTTAGAAAGTATGGCCAATCTCTTCTGGTTACAAGGGTTCCTGGGTTATAGTTCTGTCTCTGAATTCTACCTAGTAGACTTGTCCGAGGCGGTATTTATACCCGCCGAGGTCATAGTCATACCTGTGCTATGTTAGCCGGGTGTCATGGGATACCCGTGCTGTGTTAGCCACGTAAGGCTTGAGTCAGAGAACTCTAGAGAATTCCAGAACAGTCTTCGGCCTTATACTACTAATATTTACGCCCGCAATACTAATATGTACAGCGACTCCGCGGATGCGTAGTCGTACTACCTTTGCGGGGAGTTATACCTGCTAGTATAGCAGAACATTATGGCTAAAGGGAAATGGAGTATAACACATGTGCTATTGCCGTCGATCACCAGACGTGGTCGTCGTTGTAGAATTTCGCGCCCTCTTTGTTAACCGTCGCCAATTTCCGTTGGATGTCCGCTCTTGTTTTATATCTCATTCACATGTTGTGTGGCCTCCTTCTGTTGGCTTAGTCGACTCGGTATTTGCATGTGTGGCGCCCGCCGCCAAGCAGCGTCGTCCCGCTCGGAGCGCGGATCGCGAGTGCGGCAAGTTGGGCGGTACCACCCTCCGACCCATCTCCACGTTATAGGAAATGTTAACCCCTAGGATCCGTACAACCCAGCGGTAGAGAGCTTCACGGGGTGACCGGTTGTCACGGATCCTCCGTTCTCGTGACGACGGGGAAGCTTTTCCTATGGGGGGTCTTTAAATAATACTCGTACTCCGTCTCGTGGTCATAGTATATAGTAGCGCACGCTTGCGCCGCTGGAAAGCGGCCTTTGTATACGGGGAGCTGTTGGAAAACAATTCAATCTCCAACCTAGCGCAGTCGGCCTCTCCAAGATCCGCAAGCCTACCGGGGGGGGGGGGGGGGGGGGGGTGTACGACTCATCCGGGGACAGTCTACTACTCGCGCAAGCTGTTAGGAACTTCATCGCGTTCTCATACCTCGGTACATCATCAACCCCCGCGACAGGTATGAACAAGATCTGGCGTAACCCCCACCCGTATGTGTTCCACCTACTACTCCGAGCATCCTAGCTTAGTACGACGGAGTGCTCGGCGGCGCCCTGTGGCCGACCCGTTTGGAACACCCGGGGAACCATCAAGCCTCCATGAGAACTGGCGAGGGCGGCAAGCGGCGAGGAGGCAGCAAGCTAGAAGTCCGGAACTAAAAGGCAAGGAGGGCGTTTGGGGGCGAAGAGGCCGGGCATGGCGGTGACTCAGAGGCCAGGCGACATGAGCCGGAGTGCCCTGAGGGAGTCGCGGCCAGGCATCGCTCGGGGGAGGAGGCCGCCACCGCGGAGCTACCCCAGTGTGACCAAAGCGGCGAGGCGTGTTGCGGGGACAAGCGGCACGAAGACGGTCAGGACCGGCAGGCCGACCACGGAGCAACGACATTCGGACACGAGGAGAAGGGGGGGGGGGGGGGGGGGGCACCTTTCCCCTTTAATCCCACTTAGGGGGCCTATTGAGGACATATCATAATGTGGGCGAGCAGATGGCGGCATCATTGTCGGGCCGCGGCCGAGGCCAACCGATCACCAAAACTTGCGCGGCGAGGCGATTAGCTAAGCCGAGATCTGCGGGATGTTTTACATTCAGCGATGGCGGCAGGTGGAGCCGAGACGCACGGCGACCGTAACACTGAGCGGTGCTTGTAGAATAGTCTGTGCATGAAAACCTACTACGACGAGATAGTAGTGCGGGGCAAGTGCGATAATTTGTGATATCTATGTATTGCCAATTTAGCGGATAGGCGCTTGTACTTGCGACTACCCCTAGTTATCCAGAAAATGACAAAGCTCCTTATCACATGACGGGAGGAGGCGGGACTTGAAAACGAAAAAGGTCGGCCGTATAGCATGAGAATAGATCACACCTATGCATGTGTTACCGCCATCCGGAGGTTAGAGATGATAGCATACCCATAAGACAGAAGATAGTCCGAGCAGTGGAGAGTGGCAGACTATCCAGCACGTTGAAACCAATTTCAATTTCAATTCATTGCTTGCGTGCGTGCCGCG